>JASCZW010003105.1:0-26865 GCA_034211315.2 Aedes japonicus
GAAAACCAGGAGTGATTGCCAAGAAGTTCAGCAGAAAACCGTCCAGAAAGTGGTAGGCAGAAATTTGTCATAAAGAGCAAGGAAAGAGCTGGACTGAAATTTAAGAGCTAATCACTGACGTACAGAAGAGCAGTCTTTACAAAAATCATTCATATGGCCATACTGATATTCATTGCCCATGACACCATATTAAAATTTGGTAAACACCATTTTCCCAATCGTTCATTAAACTATGGCACAAACTCATGTACGAATTACATTTTCTTGGTTTCCATCTCACCTCGTTTGAGAGATTCGATCGATAAGAAAACTTCTCTGAAGCTTCGCAGAGAAGAATAAAATAAAAAAGGAAGATTAGTAATTTCCATTTAATACCAACTACTTGTATTGCTTATATTGATAGATACGTGTGCTAACTTCTTCAGTGTCGTGTACTTAAACCAGTGTTGGTAAAAGTCATGCTCATTAGATTCAAACGCGAGGATTTTCAGGCAACTTAACATTGACTACCTATAAGTTCCATGCGAAAATCGAATGATAACTCATGACATTAAACGTAACCAGAAAAACGAACGTTCAATTTTCAAAAAGCTTTGATTTTCATTTATTTAAACAAGTTAATTTTCAAAATGAATTTCGAAATGTAAGAAATGAAATTCAATCAACCACAATGAATATCAATTACCTGTCGGGATCGGAAAAATGCAATAGCAATGCAATTTTTGCACAACATTGCTAGCATCTATTCCTCTGGGACGATGATGACGGCCCTGGTTGTTCCATTCCACTTAATAATAGAAATATCATCACAAGAGATGATATTCAGATTTCATCAAATGAAATTTATGCTGACCAATTGCTAATCAAAACAACAATGACAGCAGATTTTTGACCCGCGCATAAAGCCGACTTCATTCATTGCAGCAAACAACATTCAGTTGGCATAGAAGTGACAGCGGTAACCATGAAAGCCGGGAAAGTAAACATCATCATTACACTGGGATAAAATCATTTTCACTTCTCATGGATATTTTATGAAAATTCCAGGTACTGACTAAAACTCGACTGCACGAGTACATGACACCGAAGAAGTCTGCACATTTTAGACGAAATGAGCGTATCTGTCAAGATAAGCAATAACAGTAGTGGAAATTATTACTAATCTTTCTTCTCATATGCTAGTTACGGGTATTTCACTAGAAAGCTCACACTTTTCCAGATATTTACCATGGTCAAAACATTCATCCTTTTTTAAAAGTTTGCAATAACTTCCACTTATTATACAATGAGCAAACCAGGTGTTTTGATTATACATTCCATAAAACAAATGGATAAACAACAACACAAGTTGCCACGAAAATGAAAAGTGTACTTTTATTCATTTCTAAGAATGAATTGCGGCATATATCGCCAGTATCACACCTGCGCCAGTATCACCTAGTGCCTTTATATAAACATTCTACGACGTGGCAGTGAAAAAATGAGTAGCATATATCAAGCTGAACAATGCATTAAGGGTAAGTAACATTGGGAGACTCTCTTCGTCGCCTTTCTCTTTCGTTAATAGTTTGTTTATTTAACGATTTGCTCATGTTTTAGACTTAGTGGATCTTTAATTACACTTCATATATCCGTTCTATGTGCTGAAAATATTTGAACATGTTTTTACATAGTCGTAGGAACGCAAAGTGAAAGTCGACGAAAAGAGGCTCCCAATGTTGCTTAGGACCTAATGCATTATTCAGCTTGATATGATACTTTCACTACTGGTCAAATTATTGGTCTCACATGCATGTTTATAGCGTGAAATAAGCCTTCTTAACGTTGACCATCAATGAATTAAGATCTAGAATTTAAGATGTAGTCGCATCAAATCTGATTGTAGAATATTAGAAGAAGAATTTCTTACTTTTCAAGAATATTTTTGTAAGAATAAATAAGCTATTCTAGTGTTTTCCAGGAGTTACAATTCGTAAGTTTTCTTCTGCTCTTGTTTTGAATTTGGATATAATTGTTGCTCCATATCAAAATTATCTTAAAGATAAATCTGTCCTGTGTGGTGGTGTGTCCTTTTTATCAGCATAACTTAAAACTGATTCGATTAAACCTGAACAAACAAGCTTATGAAAAAGTATATATTCTATTCTGAAGAAACCCAGTTTTAAGCAAAAATGAAATGGAAAGTACAACGGGTCACACTCAGTTTTGATTTTTTTGAATCTTTTACAGAAATTTCAACAGCAGACCCAACTTAGTACAGTCTGCAATCTAGATTACAGAAATTTGTTAAGTTATCAGTTTTTAGTAACGAAATTTCCAAATAGCTGAATCTTGGTCCAAAATCCATTACCAAATTCAACGATTCAGCTCAGCATTTATAAGATTGGTATATCATTACCGAACCTGGTTATTTAAAATAAGTGTTTTGCTCTCACCTCCCTATCTTGAAAATGAACAGCAATGTGTTTTCAATAAATATCGAAATTAGCATCTCCGAACTCTCGATGTTGAATAGTTACAAAGAGACACATTATTGCAAAAACGACACTGCTTTCAAATCGATCTTAACGTCATTGTAAGTGAGAACTGCCCAACACGTGTTAATTAATCTGCCAAACAATTCAAACCCAGTATTAACATGACAAAAGCCAACATAGTTCGTTCTATTTACTAACAATAACTGAGGTGGTAAACGAGACTACAATCTGAAAAATATACCTTCAAACTCATCTTTGAAATATATATCGACACTTGTCTACATATTAGTTAATGACTTCCCCGAAAAATACTTCAAATCACAACTTTGAAAAACGGTCTCAATGAGGTTTTCTGAATAACAAAAGTTCTAGAGTTATACACGAACCAAGAGTGAAAAAAGTAAATACTTACTCTTCGTTCGTAAAAAATTGGTAAATTAATGAAAGTCCTGAATTACTGCAATATTTTAAAAACATTTTGAAGAATTTCAACACTACCGTTTACAGTCGATTTCCGTTGCCGTTTTGATCAGTTTCAGCCGGTTTCTGTAATGTGCAACTCCTATATGTTGCACATCCTATATGAGACATAAAATCACTTGCTAAAATATATGAAACACAAGAAAAATATGGGCCAAAAAATGACAGCATAAAAACTGTTGATGCTTTTCTCCAGCACAGCACACTTCGACGGATATCAAGATTTTTCTCGACAAGAGATGTGTTTTCTATAATCGCATGCTCGCATGCTCGCATAAACTCAATCAGGCCCATACAGTTTTGTAAAATGAACTGACTTCGGAATAACCATTCCGTCTTCAATTAATTCAAGAGATATTCACTGCTGCAACTTCCAACTATGGAACTCCCAAAACAACACTTTGTTCATCATTTCTTGCCCAAACTCGATCTTGATAACATTATGCCACCCCGCTTTCCCATTATAATGCCAACGAAAGCAACACCAAGTCGAAATTCAATGCCAAGCGCCATCAAAACTATTTTTCATCCTTATCTTCCATCACTTTAGAAACGGAACGAGCTCAAGATAAAAACCAAATTATAAATTGGGTCAAATAAAAGGAAGCACTTCTGAAACGTCGTCAACTTCCCCCCATCGCCCTCCCACGCCAGACGCCCCTGCAAATCAAAAGTCACGAAAGTAGGAAAAATGGAAATCAATTTCGCAAGCGACGACGAGCTTCCGTCCGCCCAACTTCTTGACCTTTCGCATCCCCCCGCCAAACAACGAAAACAACAACTTCCTATCACCTTGTAACTTGACGAACCGCTTGACGAACTCCTTCTGGCCTTGTCGCCTCGTAGCCGGGAGCTTGGGGCCCATTCGAAGAAAGCCATAATACCATCGCGAAAATAAACTGGCGACAGAGTCTCTTTTCCCACGAGATTTTGGGAGGGAGCGGCGCTGCTGATGGCGGCAGCAGCCTTTCAATAAACAGCAGCAATTTATCAATTTCAATTTAAATGGAGTCAAATTTATCTGAGGGATCCCAAAGAAGGAAACGAAAATGGAGCACCTTTCGAATGGTTCCGGCGCGAATTTGGATCGAGGAATTGAAGAGGGGAGGGGTCTGTTTTGGTTGTGTAGGACAGGAGGAAGACCGATGTACAAACGAAGGACAGTGGCATCCTGAGACCGTCAGAACGAGATTGGCAACAAACATAAATACAGTATTTCATTATCATGATAAAAGCTTTTTCATTATTTGTGATTATGTGCTTGGCGGTGGGCTAGAGTTGGGAAAAATAATACCTTAGCGGCGTTTTTTTTGTCGGTTTATGTGGGTTGGAGCCGGTGGTTGGCGGAACGAAACAGTGGGACGGTAAACGACGGGCCTCTTCCGGTTGAATTCTAGCTTCGACATCACTTTGGATGGCGGAAGAACAGGAATAAAAAAAATAAACAACGGAATAACAAAAACACCGTCATAACGAGTGGAACGTGACTTCCTGAAACGACGGTCTGCAATCGGCAGGAGGATGCGAACCTTTAAGAAAGAGCAAGCAAATTTTCTCGCTAGGGAAGCTAGTGGTGCGATTGCAAATCGTTTCATTTTCAAACGATGTGGTTTGGTAGTAAAAAAACACATCCCGCAATTCGCGGAGCTTTAATAGACAGATTTTTATGGCATTCGAATTTGTTTCTGCTCTTGAATCAACGCTAGGTTACTCTCTGTGGAAATTCTAAGAATTTAGTTCTGCATTATAAGGACGCACTAAAGCTTATCGTTTTTTATGTGAGATGGAACGTAGAAAGTGGAATGCTACACACTTACAAATTATGAATTTTACCCGAGCCATAAATCATGTTAGTAAAAAGTCGGGGAATGACTGACACATACGCAATTTGACAAAATATGTGTTTGGTTTGATTGCATTTATTTACTCATCTCTTTCAACTCATTCCTATGTTCTAAACGACGCTTGCATGTGTCGGTTTGAGCGCAACGAAATTTGCATGATATTTTAATAGTCTGATTTTAAATTCAATAGGCAGTAAATAATAAAGCTTGCTTCATTTAGAATTGGAACAAACTTTTGCTCACATTGTGGCGCTCTTGGTGGACGGATTTGGAAGTTGGCGCCCACGTCTCGGGAATTTTGTCAGCTTCACGTATGTATTTTTGACATTCCGCAAATCGACTGTACTTTGTAAACAATCAACATGGAAGCCGAAAGAAGGGAAAAAAATGTGCACAGTTATTTGGAAAATCCATTGTGGTCTGCACCTAGGCTATCTAAACAGCTGAAATTGTTATCAAACAGTATAAGGAAACATTGACGACGATTCCGAAGCCTCAAAAGGTCAAAAATTTTACTTGGCAACGGCTCGGGGGGATGTTCCAGCCAAATTTAAATTTGTTCTTGCCGACAAATTTGCACGAAAATTCATGATTTGGCAGGGCATTTGCAGCTGTGGGAATAAAACGGAAGTTTTCGTTACAAATAAGATAATGACGTCGGAACAATACCAAAAAGAGTGTCTCCAAAAACGAATTTTCATCCGTTCATTCGATCCCACGATCATCCCGTAATGTTTTGGCCAGATTTGACAAGCTGTCATTACAGCAAAGTCGTTCAAGAATGGTATACAGAGGAAGGGGTCCAGGTTGTTCCGAAAAACCTTAACCCACCCAACTGCCCCCAGTTCCGCCCTATTGAGAAATACTGGGCAATCATGAAGAGGAGACTCAAGGCAAAGGGAAAGGTTGCCAAAGACATTAATCAGATGAAGACCTGGTGGAATAAGATATCTAAAACGATGGACGAAGAAGGTGTGCGCCGCCTAATGAGCCGTGTTACAGGAAATATTCGAGAATTCCTTCGAAACCGTGACGAATAATTTTTTCCGTATTTTTTCTTAAAATTATGAAGAAAACGCTACATTTGTATAAAAAAAGATCTTAAATTCAATAATAAACAACTGAAATACAGGCAATTTTTTTTGTTCCAATTCTATCTGAAGCAAGCTTTATATGATATTTTACTCTCGTTTAATCAAAATATTTAATCATAGCCAAGACTCCTTACATTTCCTCGAACATGACTCATTTGCTTCTGCACAGTGGTACTTCCCACCATTTTGACCACTTTTGCCCTACCTTTTTTAAATTTTTGGATGTCGTCCGCTGGTTTTATGAATTATCGAAGCTTTGCTTTGGTTAAAGCCCAAAAAGTCTCGATTGGCGTGCCTCCGGGCAGTTCGGCGGATTCATGTCTTTCGGCATTTTGACACGAAACATACATTTTGACTTTTGTACCATTCTTAAGGGTCCTTTGAGTAATGACATGACGCCAAATCAGGCCAAATTTTCTCAAGGAGAGTCTGCTCACAGTGCACCATTTGTGCATGATACTTGTTCGTTGTTCCGGAGTAAGACCGCGCATTTTGATAGGTAACACAAAACTGAGCACTTTTTTGATGCTTTGTCATTCAGAAATGTGCAAACAAAAGGACGCAGCCAAAACATGTTGAAATATTTCATTATATTCAAAGTGACCGTTAAAATAAGGTGTGCTTATACTTTCTGGAACAGTCGTTAGTGATTCATTCGCCATTTCCACATTCCGTCTTCCATTTGACTCCACTGTAGATCGTACGCAACACTTTCTGTTCAGAAAAACAAGGACTCGTCCACGAGCAATGTCCATGTTTCGTGACCGTAAAGAACAACCGGTATATAATAATGTCTTCTGGATTGTCAGCTATGTAGTTTATTCTATCTAAGCGTCCTTCGGAGTCCAAAGGAGAGACCATTGCCAGCCATAATGCGCCTTTATATAGTGCCTTCTAAGAACCTCTTCTCTTCATGTTCTTTGCACTCACACAGGTATCATGTATATAAATTTTACAAGCCCAATCTTACTAGCCTCAGTCTTCACAATAAACACAGTTTATAACTTTTAATCAAATCTTCCTCAGACACTGGCGACTTTCCTGACAAATTTCCTTCAAGAATCATTTTCTAGTTTTCTTTGTAACCGTCTGGCAAGCATATGGCCACTTGGTACAATTTTTAGGAAGTCTGCTCAACTTGTTAGTATCGTCAGTGAAATTGCATCACACACATAAGACGTTGCACAGTAAGCAAAAATGGATCCAAAATCCTATTAATTTAGACGGCGCAGAGTAGGAGTCCTAAAAAATAGCTTATCTCATGGGAAAAAAATGCAGGAAATCAAATGGTGTTGGTTTCATTACGGGGTGACCACAGTAAGTGTCCCATTTTGCCCATTTCTCCCGTCATGTTGGATGCAAACTAGAATTATTACAAAAACTAAACTTGATGCTACTATATTGAACCCAAATGCACTGTAAATTTGCAAAAAATGCTGAACAACTGTAGGGACCAAATTTAACTTTGATCGGATACCAGGAAGTGGTCCATTTTACCCGATTCTCCCTCACACACGCATAAGCTCATATACCAAGTGGTTCGGAAGATTGGCGCCAGTATTGCTCTCACTTGCACTGTACTTATGTAAAAATGTCCGGAAAATTGAGTGGTGATGGTTTCGTTTAGGGTTGACCTCAGTAAATTGTCCATTTTACCCGATTTCCCCTTACAATTTAATAATATCATTTAATTCATATTGTTTTGAAGATCGGCGCTAGTAATATTGCTGTCACTTGCATTGTACTTACGTAAAACTGTCTGGAAATCCGAATGGTGATGGTTTCGTTTAGGATTGACCACAGTAAATTGTCCATTTTATCCGATTTCCCTTCATACTTGAAAAACCACATATGAAATGCTGTTTTGAAGACCGGCACTGGTAATATTGGTAAATTCTCGGTATTTCGAAACAACTGGCCAATCATGTGAGGTTGATTAGCAGCTTAGCCGTTTCTTCAAAGCAGCTCGATGCTCAAAAGGTCAAGCAGTTGTACCACAAAATGGAAGATCTCATCATGACATAATTAAACTATGTGGAACGATTACCTCCATCTCGTAAATAATAATGCGACCGTAGATAAGGCTGACGACAGTTCTACAGATTTTAAGGAAAGCGAAGACAATGATACATGTAGAGCAAACTATTGTTGTCGATTTACATTAGAATGAACTTCTTTTTTATTTCATACTGTAATGAGATGGATAATCTTCGGTTGAATCTAACGTAAAAATGGCAATATTTTAAACCGCATGATATATAAGTTTTTTGTGAAGTGTGAGGGGAAATCGGGTAAAATGAGGTCAACCGTACTTGGAACCATCAGCATTCGATTCTCCGGACACTTTTACGTAATTACAGTGCAAATGAGAGCAATATTACTAGCGCCGATCTTCAAAACAGCATGATATATATGAGATTAATAAATTATGAGGGGAATTCGGGTAAAATGGCCTTTTTTTTGACAATGGGATTTTTAAGTATGAGGGGAGATGGGGTAAAATAAACAATTTTCTTTTGGCAATCCTAAACAAAACCATCATCATTCGATTTTCCGGACATTTTTACATAAGTACAGTGCAAGTGAGAGCAATATTACTGACGCCAATCTTCCGAACCACTTGGTATATTAGGTTATGCATGTGTGAGGGAGAATTGGGTAAAATGGACCACTTCCTGGAATTCGATCAAAGTAAAATTAGTTCTCTAAGCTGAGTTCTTCAGGTTTTTTTTGCAAATTTACTGTGCATTTGGGTTCAATATAGTAGCATCAAGTTTAGTTTTTGGGTAATAATTCTAGTTTGCATCCAAAATTAGGGGCGAAAAGGGCAAAATGGGACACTTACTGTGGCCAACCCTAAATGTAACCAACACCATTTGATTTCCGGCATGTTTTTTCCCATGAGATAAGCTATTTTTCAGGACTCTTACCCTGCGCCGTCTAAATTAATGGGATTTTTTATCCATATTTGCCCACTATGCGTTGTCTTGAACGTACGGCAGACTTAAGATGCCACACAGAAAAAAAAATTACAACAGGCGCGTACGATTTGCATTCCTTTAATTCCAAGCGAAATAAACAATGGAATTGCTAGCAATGTTCCATGCGCCATACAACCATTTTTCAATTACTCATACAAAAGGCCTCTGCCTTACATTTATATGAAATATCCCATTAATTCGTGCCAAATCCAGCACTTCCTTTATTTGTATTAGATAACGTAGAAAATTCAATGTTTATTTTTATCTGTGTGGGATAATTGGACTTGTCATTAATGCATCGAAAACAAAATACACAAATAGAAATGGTTCACCACAATACTACATATTTAAGCCTCTGATTCCTAGTTTAGATCGACATTGATGATATAGAGGAGGTTGACGAATTCGTGTGTCTGGGTTCATTGGTGAGAAAATATAAATATCAGCAATATAGCTGGAAACCACGCCTACTTTTGACTCCTAATGAAGCAAATTTAAAACAACGTTCCCTTGACTATAAAGCTTACTATCCGTAATGCATTGAATAAACCATTAGTCTTGTACCCGAACAACACATCTTCATGATTTTATGTTGAGAAACCTTCTTTATAACCAGATATAGTCATATGAGAGTATTTGCAACCGTTATAAAACTTGTGTGTTGCTTGGGAACGGTCACGGCTGTGCAACGCACCTTTGGAGTCGAAAGATGCTGCGTTCGATCTACGATCACAGAGAACAGACGTTCATCTTCGATCTGCTACTTGTGTAAAACTTTAAACCGACATTTAAAATGTATGTCGCAATGCTCCTGGTATCCGGCACTGCAGTTGTGCGATAACTGTCGTGTCAATGTTTATCATGTAATCAAGCCTTGCACATAACCTGAAAAGTTTTGTTTGTTTTTCACTGCACTTGCTTTTTATACCAGCTGCCCATATTAACGTTTAGACGCGTTTTTCAAGAAAAGGTATATGTTCATCAATGTCTGTTCTCTGTGCTACAATGTAGATGGAACGGCAAATAAACCATAATTGCATGAGTTGCATGGAGTACTTTCTATAATCCACACCGCAAAAATCGGTCAACTACAATGGACGGGGCCTGTCATACAAATGTTCGATAAAAGTTCGATGAAAATGGTTCTGAAGAACGAACCGACTTGCCAAAGAAGAAGAGAGTGGAGAACCTGTGGACCCCTTAGACTCCTAAATAGTATAGAACGGTCAAACATGGTTGCAACAACTTGATTGTGACTTAATTGAATCATAATGCAGTCACCTCAACCAGTTCATAACAAGTGGGGTGACAACTTAAATATTGTCACTGTCAAAAGCACGAAGCTTTTGTTGACACAGAAAGCACATTCGTACATTGTATGAATTAAATACAAAGAGCTACAAATGATTGGACGCAAATTAAAAAGAAACGTCTCTCTGGTGGTTGCATGAAGGACTGACAGATCTACTTTATCGACTCAAAATGTAATTGACAAAAAAAAAACCGCAACCACGTGGAGTTGTCCATCGTTTTTTTTAATGTTTCTGACATGGGGTTCGAGAACCTGCATATTTGGAAAGTGCAGATTCTGAATCCATGGTTGATCTCAAGTGTGGCTGACTCGTAAGAACATGCTTGATTAATGAGCATGAAGTTATAGCTCTCGGCAGCGCTCTAGTTTTTGTTTTGGGTTAGATAAATTATTCCCGCCCATACCAGCAGAAACATCATCAAGCATGAGTACGGTATAAAAGAGAAACAGCGATTGGCTGGTCATCACGAAGTTCATTTCGTGCATTTTACAAAAAGGTGTAATGATAGCATTTCACCAGATAAAAAGCATTATGAATGTTTCATACAATGTACGAGGCATTTGTTCTATGTACAAAATCCATGTTTACGAAACGCGTGAAAGCTGCTTTACGAAAATAAATTTTCAGTGTATGTAAGTGATAAAATATATAAGAGTGAGTGACTTTTTTCATTTCCGAAGAATCAAAAGGGTTCTACTGTTTTTGCCTTGATCTTGCCTTAAATAACTATGCTAGGAACGTGATGGAGTGGCATTTTGCACTAATGTTACGCCGGTGCGTGAGATGTGTGCCTTCACAGAGGATACAACCATAACTCAGATAAAGCAAAGCGTTCTTTTATTCGGTGAAAAATAGACAGAGTGAAAGTGTGCGCATGTGATGGGATTACCTGGAGTGAGTGAACCACACTCTCTTTTAAACGATCGCGCTCACGTGCTCTCGCCTGCGATCACTGCCACGTACACTGTGGCGAGGAAGCACCAGTGCTCCTGCTTTGATTTGCTGGTGCGATTGAAAGTTAAAACATCGCCGGAGTTGCAGAAAATGTCCGAAAAAAGGAAGCGGGACGAAACATTATTCTTTCTTCCTTTGTTATGTAGCGTCAAAGCGAATTTGCAATCTTTGCTGTAAATTAGCAGAAGAGCCCACACCAGTGAGCTTACTGGGCGCACTCTTGAGAACTCTTCTTCTCACTCTAGAGCGATCGATTGTAGTGTGAATAAAAACCATTTTTTTCCACTCACATGCGCTACCCGAATGCAAACACGGGGGTGAATATAAACAAGAGAGAAGAGCTCTTGTTGAGGTAGGAAGAGTGTGTGGAAAATTTCAAATATCTCTCTACCACACTGAGGATATAGACATCACTAAGAACGAGCCAAAACATGTGTTGTTGGTGTCAAAAGAATCCTTCGAAATCACCATAACTGGTTGGTCTAAGAAGAATCACAAAATAATTAAAAATGAGCTCGAATTGAAGAATCTCGTGACCAAAAATTAAGGAAATTGGAGTCAAGAAAAAAGGATGGAATGGAAAAGAAAGTCGAGTGAAATAGAAACGCAGCGGAAGCATTGCGCGGATGATAGTCTGGGTAGTATGCAGTCTTGGTAAAAGTCATGATCATTAGTTTCAAAAGCGTGGATTTTCAGGCAACATAACATTGACTACCTATATGTTTCATGCGAAAATCAAATGATAACTCATGACAACAAACGTAACCAGAAGAATGAACCTTCAATTTTCAAAATGCTTTGATATTCATTTATGTAAACAAGTTCATTTTCAAATCGAATTTCGAAATGTCAGAAATGAAATTCAATCAACCACAATGAATATCAATTACCCGTCGGGATCGGAAAAATGCAAGGGCAGCCTAGTCCAGGGTATTCTTGCACAACATTGCTAGCATCTATTTCTCTGGGACGATGATGATGACCCTGGTTGTTCCATGCTTGGATAAGGATTCAAAATCACTTAATTATAAAAAATCATCACAAGAGATGATATTCAGATTTCATCAAATGAAATTCATGCTAACCGATTGATAATCAAAACAACAGCGACAGCAGATTTCTGACCCTCACATAGAGCCTACTTCATATTGCAGCAAACAAAATTCAGTTGGAATAGAAGTGACAGCGGTAGCCATGAAAACCGGGAAAGTAAACATCTTCATTACGCTGGGATAAAATCATTTTCACTTCTCATGGATATTTTATGAAAATTCAAGGCACTGGTAGTATGAACAGGGAGAAGGAAGCGATCAGGAAGGCGAGAAAAGTGCAGTTCGTCGTTGAAATGGTGGATTCATAATTTGCGGGTGATAATATCCTACTTGGAAAGCGTTCTAAAGATGATAAATGAGCGCTTTAGTTAAGAAGTTCTCTATTGATACTGACATCAGGTCAGATTGAGTTCTAGGTGTGCCTTCGCGTATTTTGAGAACATGCCATGATTGTGCCTTCCCAGTGACCTAGTGATTTACCAAAGCAGCTGCTGGCTACGTAAGATCTTCTTGGATTTCTATCCACGTCACCGTCCATGGAAAAAATCTTTTTCGCCGGTCTTCGACGGAATGAGATTCTCGAAATATTTACCCCCGCAAGACAGTTAAAATACCACTATCAAACTTAGAAAATGTGCGAGGCCCTGCAAGCACTAGGAGTTTTTGAATGCCGTTTGCTTAGGACCATTGCTGGCGGTATATTCAAAAATGACGTATGAAAGGGAAGAATGAACTACCATTTGATGCAACTCTAATACGATAAACTGGACGGGTACAATGGTTGAAACATGTTTCAAGAACGCCGGGTTATTTAAAATGACAGTGTAAATTGATTTGGTTTTATTATGAATGTTAAATAATGCCTCGAATATTAGGAGATACTGCTTTGAGGTAAGGTATCGTTCAAAAATTCGGAAAATATCCCTCCAATCTTGAGAATGCAAATCGAGTAGGTTTTCAAGACTTATTTCGGTAACAATGGCATCTATCCTATGGTTAACGATCTGTTTGCCTTGAATGCGATCTGATTTATTCTGGCTTAGAATATTCCCATCATTGTTTACGATGGAGTAAACCCATTAGGCTAATTGGAACCGTCCGCCTTCTTCTATTCAAGAAGGATATGATTTCTGAGAAATGCAACAATAACCTCAACGTCTCCCACACCAACCAAGGCTTCGAAGAAACGCTCCGAGCAGCTGCCGCTTCTTCATTCGACTAAAAGCATTCCGTTCACTCTGCTAGTGTCAATATGAGTTGGTGAATTTTTCACTCCTTCGTGACAAACTTAAACGTCAAGCGGAAGAGTTCCCAAATGTCGTCACACATCGGCCGCACCCTCTTGGAAGACCCTTTATTTGACTTGATGTCTTGATAGTCTCCCTCCTCCCGGACATATCCGCCAGCCAGACAAACTGAATTCTGCCGTATAACGTCGCCATTGAAGATAAACATAATCATATTTGCTTCGATTCCACGCACATTTTTTGTCTGATATTCGTTCCCAACGACGTTCTCGTTCTCGCACGAAAGTTGTTTAGCGATAAGAAAATTTTTGTTCCCACCCCCACCCCACTGCCAGGCAAACGAAGAAGCTTTCACGCGTTCTGTTTATTCGTCCCAGCTTCCGCGTTCCGCCGGAGCACCCTTCCAGAGTCACAAACGCCTGCGAAGAAAACGGAAACGAGCTGCGAAAGTTTCTCTTTGCATACTTCCGCACCGTCACGTCGTCTTCGTTCCGGTAACTTTGTATTTTTTGTTTGAAAAAGAAGCTAGCTGTTGGCCTACACACAAGTGTAGTATCCGCACGCTTATTTATTTCCCATATTGCATGAAGTCGTTATTTACTCTTGTGTTCGTCGTCGTCGTCGTCGTCGTCGTCGTCGTCGTCCTCGTCCTTTCCATCCTTGATTCAAGTAACCCATTCAGCATGCATACAGCCAAAGTGTTGCCTCTATCGCACTTCCATCAGAACCACCGCCGTCGCCGCCGCGCGCCGCCGCTGCAGAGCGTAGAATTCCATGAATACGAAACACCACAGAACGGCACCGCGGCGAAGCTTGTTGGAAAAACAAAATTGATATGGAAAAGTTTATATTTCATTTCCATTTCGTTTGCTCCGAATACAGCATAAAAATTGGAAAGCCAAATCTGCAGTGGCAGTTTACTTATTCTTTGGCTAGGGTCTTCGGAGTTTTAAACTTCCTCGAGTCTTGCCCCTTCCGGGAAGATGACGAAAAAACGGGAATTTTTCGGATTGCAAAGGTCTCCTCTGGGAGAAATGTTTGAGCAAGAAGCAAACTTAATGCAAAAAGTTGAAAAACTTTTATTAACACCTTCATCATTGTCGCAATAGAAAGAATGAAAAAAAAGACGGCGTGCACTCAGTTCGGATCTGGTTGAGCAGCAACTCCTGGAATTTTAAATAACCATCATAGTCAAATGAAGTCGGCTCAATGCCGGAAGTTGAGGTTGATTCCAATTTTGAAAATTAAAATTTTGCACTTCGACAACTCGTGAGAGGGTGAAGGTCGAAATAATGTTTCAAGAATTGAATCTGTCAACTTAAGTTTCTCAAACGAAAAGCTTCACATGAGGAAAATCAAATCAAGAAATTGTTGTACAATGTAGGAGAAGAATTCCAAGAATTGATTAACAATAAAATATACACACTGATTCCGCTTACGCGAGGAATGAATTACGTTGCTGTTGTTGGGTTTCAAAATACTCCTTTAGTTATTCAAAGAACACATAAATTCGATTCCAGATCCAGTCTACAATTAGTAAAGCAGGAACAATGATTTCACCCCGCCTGCGTAAGATTTCCTTTTCATCCATATAAACGCATTTAAAATGTTAAAAAGAAGAAGAAACTCATTTAAAATTAAAAAAAAAGAAGAAGAGACGAAAATATATTGTGCTGGATTTATCGCCAGAGACGCAATTCTTAGGTGCTTCTTGATTCTTGACGAGAATGGACCACTTTAAGCCATATGCAATAATGCTATTCCAGCCCATTGAAGGTTTTCGCTTGATATATTGCCGAGTTTCGAATTGAATCGTTTCACAACCAGTGGAACTTTTCAATGCTGGAAACATTCGCACTTCCTTACCTTACCTGACCCATCATACCAATGCCGGTGTGACCTCTGCTGTACACCGAAGTTGTCTCGATTATATTCAGGTCAATGACTGCACCTCACTGGTCACCTTCTATTTGGTCGATCCACCTTGGTCGGCGCGTGCCTCTTCTTTTGCCCGTCGGTTTGTTTTCGAGAATCATTTTACACAGCCCATCATAGACAACTGATTTAAGCGGTGTGTACGATGGCAGGTTCTCCCAGCAACTGATGCAATTAATGATTCATTCGCCTACTTCACGTTCAGTCTTCCATCTGCACTGTACCGTAGATCGTACACAACACCTTCCATTTAAAGACACTAAAGACAACGTTGGTCCTCCACTAGAAATGTCCATGTTTCGTGGCCGTAGAGGACTACTGGTCTTAATAATGTCTCGTAGATGGCAAACTTTAATCGATCTAAGCGTCCTTCGGAGTCCAAAGTAGGCATAATTGCCAGCCACAACGGGCATTCATATTTCTTTGCTAGTGTCGTTATTGGCAGTCACCAATGAGCTCAGATACACGAATTCTTCTACTACTTCGATTTCATCACCGCCGATCGGAACTCGTGGTGGGAGTCTAACATTGTCTTCTCGTAAGCCACTTCCTTTCGTGTGTTTGGGTTTCAACCCATTAATTTCATGCCCAATCCTACAAGTTCCAGCCAAAGTCGGATTTTCGCCAATGTCGCAAAGTTGCGTCGTTGGCGAAGCCAAATAGTTGGACAGATTTCCTAAAGATCGAGCCACTCCACAATGGTCAAATAGTCGATTTTAACGCTCTCAACAGATAGCTCCCTAAAAAGTGGAGTTAGACCAATGGTATCATTAGCAAACTTGATGAATATGACAAGCTTCGTATTCTGGCGGCATGACTTTTGTGATCAATCCTCCTAAAAGTGAGCAAAAAATTCATTTTTTTGAGGTTTTGAGATAAAGAGTTGATGTCTACAGCAAAGTTGTAGAAAAAGTCAATACAAATAACTTTGCTCCGGAAATATAAATTGTGTGTTTCACATAATAGAAGATAGAGAGCGTTTTATAAGAACTAACCTCCAAAAAAAACATTTTTTACCGAAACATTTAGTTTTAAACTTTTAGACAGAATGATAACTAGAAATTAGGAAGAAAAATTAGTATCTTCCATTTGAACCTACACTACCTTTGCTTATCTTCTGACAGATACGCGTATTTCGTCGACAATGTGCAGATTTCTCTTCAGTGTCTCGTATTAATAACTCGACTTAAAGAAAAACCTTCGCCACCTGCAGTATACATACTATTTTTTAAATACAAAGCGTTTACCTATCATTATGTTGTTTATATCTTATTATTATTATTATCTTATTATTATCTTATCTATCTTATTATTATTTTGTTTATATCTATCCTAGTCAAAAACAAGTGTACTTAATATCTATTTACCTCACTTTTTTCCATCTATACTATCCTACTTTTTGTGTAGCAGCGGTGCTCCACTTCGTCGGGTTTGATGTCGTTTGGGTATTAAGTTGAAGAGCCATGTGTAACTCGTTGCCTTGGTCTTTGTTTAGTAGATTTGTGTTCTGTTGTTTGTTTATTTCTAAGCTTTCAGCGACGTCTAATTTCTGAGGTGGTAGATGTAGTCCGTAATATTGTGATGTCATTCGTCGTTATGTCGTGATTTTCCGTGAAGATGTGTTCTTATGACTGTTGATTTGAAGTTATGTGAAATTTCTTTCTCGTTCTGTTTGACAGCCTTAGTTACCTCCGCTAGATGTTCTTTGAACCTTGTTGCAGTTCTCTTTGTTTGACCTACATATATTTTGCTGCAGTGTTTACACTTGATTCTGTATACCCTTGCTCTGCCTAAGGTGTCTACTGAATCTTTGGTGGAGCCTAACATCGATGCTAATTGGTTGTGCCTACTAGAACAAAACTAAGTCTTAACCAAATTCCCTAAGTCGTGGATTAGCTTTTGTGTAATATCTTTATCGAAGGGGACGGATACACGTTTCAGGGGTTCAGGATGAGTCTGCGAGGGTTGTTAGTGATTTCCTAAGAAGATGTATTTCTCTTTTGTTGATGATCGCTTGAATTGTCCTCTTTTCGTACCCATTGAGTCTGGCAGTTTCGAAGATACGAAATGACAAAATGATGCTTTAAAAGTTATTTGCAATATCAAAATACAACACTTTTTACTGTACTTTCCTGCACTATTTCAGTGGAATTAGCTATTGAACTTTTTTTCATTTCTTTTTTGTCGTATTTTCGACGGCTGCACCAACAATAAGGAGGAGTAGATAGAGTTGGCTGCATCTAATAATAAATTAAAAAAGCTTTCAATAGGTGGTTAGTTCAGCTTGCTTTGGCTAACTATTGGGTGAAAGAAAATTCTACGCGTCTATCATTCATCATTTTTTGTCGACATTACAGGTCTTGACCGTACTGTTCTCTTTCGTTGGGGTTCAATATTGCAATCTATGGCATCTACGTGGTAAGATTAACTCGACCGCAACTGATTACTATTCCAATGAAAATGCGCGTTTGCAGGTCGGTTAACAATCTTAATATACCAGCAATTTTTCATAATGTATTGAAACGATGGATCGGCCATGATTAATCATGTCGCTTTGTTCAAATCGGTCAGGTATCTCAAAGAAGCTCAAGTGGCAAGAGGATTGGAAGAGGTGCATATGGATTTTATACTGATACCAACGAATATATTTAAAATACTTTGATGTAGAAAGTGGCGTTGCGCAAGTATTTTTTTGCAAAGTCAGGAAGTATATGAAATAAAAATCAGGATAAAATCAGGATTGTCATTTTATGTGTAAGAAACTTATGTTAATAAAAATACCGTTTATTTAAAAATAAACAGCTTACATAACATATATTTATCTCCTTCAGTTTCATAAATGGTGTAGTTCAGTGCCAACATTTGATTAGGGTGAATCTGCTTATGTAAACAAAGACTTTGTCTGCTAATTTATCGGAAGTTGAATACAATTCCTTCAAATTGAATATATCAGCGGATAGAGACAATGCTCGTCTTCCTTAAGGAGTGCTTAATTTGTATATGTTACCTTTTGTTCAAGACTACGAAGACTACGAAAGCCATTGTTTACAAAAGCAGGCTCGCCCTAATGTAATGTTGGCGCTGAGTTGTAATTTGATTTTTTTTTTTGCGAAAGCTTAATTTAACTAACTGTTTGAGACCTGCGAGAGAGTAATATTAAAAACTAAAAAAGTAAACCGCGAAGTTTAAGATGTCTTGTATCGTTTTGGTAGAAGAGCGGGTCAGAATCAGAATTTTTTATTGGATGATTTTTGACAATTCCATTCCAGAGTAGTAAACTTGTAAAAGCTTTGGCAGAACTCCCTTACTTTGATTAGTTTATTTATTTCGTTTAAAATTAATTTGGATTGATAAAAATTACGAAAAGCAGGAAAAATCAGGATTTTTTTATCAAAATCTGGAAAAAATTGGTGCTTGTCAGGATTTCAGGCAATATGCTAAAAAGTCTGGAAAATCCTGAAAAATCAGGAACATTGGCATCTCTGGTAGAAGGAGATGTTCGCTCATCGCCATGAGGCACCAAGAGTGGACAGTAATGTTTGCTACATTGAAAGATAAAAAGAAAAAGTGTTGAAAGTTCCGTCAGTGTACGGTAGATTGGAAATAGAACAGAAGTAAGGCTTGTTTCATTAAGAATTTGAACAAACATTTGCTCATATTGTGGCACTCCTGGTGGACGGATTTGGAAGTTCTTGGCGCCCACGTGTCGGGAATTTTGTCAGCTTCACGTATGAATTTTTGACATTCCACAAATCGACTGTACTTTGTAAACAATCAACAATCAAGCCGAAAGAAGGGAAAAATTGTGCACACTTATTTGGAAAATCCATTGTGGTCTGCATCTAGGCTAGCTAAACAGCTGAAATTCCCAGAAATACCGTATGGCGCGTTATCAAACGCTATAAGGACACATTGACGACGATTCGGAAGCCTCAAGCCAATCGTCAGAGTGGAACTGTCGACCGGAAACTGCATGGTAAGATTTTGAAGACGATTAAGAGGAATCTCAATCTGTCGGACCGTGATTTGGCCAGAAAATTCGGTGCTGCCCATAGTACCGTGGGGAGAACTCGACTCCGGGAAGAAATCAAGTCGTATCGAGCTAGCAAACAGCCAAATCGGACCATAAAACAGAATAGTGTGGCCAAAATTCGTGCTCGGAAGCTATACGACCAGGTGCTGACCAAGTTCGACGGGTGTCTTCTGATGGACGATGAAACCTATGTCAAGGCTGACTTCGGGCAAATCCCAGGTCAAAAATTTTACTTGGCAACGGCTCGGAGGGATGTTCCAGCCAAATTTAAATTTGTTTTTGCCAATAAATGTTCACGAACATTCATGATTTGGCAGGGCATTTGCAACTGTGGCAAAAAAAACGAAAGTTTTCGTTACAAATAAGACAATGACGTCGGAACTATACCAAAAAGAGTGTCTCCAAAAACGAATTTTGCCGTTCATTCGATCCCACGACCATCCCGTAATGTTTTGGCCAGATTTGGCAAGCTGTCATTACAGCAAAGTCGTTCAAGAATGGTATGCAGAGAAAGGGGTCCAGGTTGTTCCGAAAAACCTTAACCCACCCAACTGCCCCCAGTTCCGCCCTATTGAGAAATACTGGGCAATCATGAAGAGGAGACTCAAGGCAAAGGAAAAGGTTGTCAAAGACATCGATCAGATGAAGACCTGGTGGAATAAGATAGCTAAAACGATGGACGAAGAAGGTCTGCGCAGCCTAATGAGCCGTGTTACAGGAAAAATTCGAAAATTCCTTCGAAACCGTGACGAATAATTTTATCCGTATTTTTTCTTATAAGTATGAAGAAAACGCTACACTTGTATAAAAAAAAATCTTGAATTTAATAAAAATAACTGAAATACAGGCAATTGTTTTTGTTCCAATTCTATCTGAAGCAAGCTTTAATGAAAATTGAGCAAAAGGGTATGGGTAAAGTAGTACTCGAACCAAGGACGTTACCTTTGACTAACATCCCACTGCGGGGTAGGTCTAAGCACGGACGAGTCTTCCACCTCAACGTCCTTGGTTCGAGTACTACTTTACCCATGCCCTTTCGCTCAATTTTCATTACTTCTGCACTGAAAGTTAATATTAGTTTATACTACAAAATCGAAAGTAATACTCACAAATCTATTCGTTGTTTTCTGCAACGAAACTGATTTGTGTTTATTATAAGGTACCTTCGTAATTAATGGCACACGCGCAACTGTCAAAAGCACGAAGCTTTTGTTGACACAGAAAAAACTTTCGTACATTGTAGGTATACAATACTAAGAGCTACGAATATTTGGTCACAAATTAAAAAGAAACGTCCCTCTGCTGGTTGCATGAAGAACTGACATATCTACTTTATCGACTCGAAATGTTATTGACAAAAAAGCAACCACGTGGAGTGTCCAGCGTTTTTTTAATGTTTCTGACATAGGATTAGAACCTGAATGATTTGAAAGTGCTGATTCTGAATCCGTGGTTGATCTCACTAGGCCATGCTGACTCGTGAGAACAAGCTTGATTAATGAGCATGAAGTTATAGCTCTCGACAGCGCTTTAATTTTATTTTTGGGATGGATAAATTATTCCCGCCCATTCCAGCAGCAACACCATCGTGCATGAGTACGGAATAAAAGAGAACCAGCGATTGGCTGATCTTCACGAAATTCATTTCGTGCATTTTACAAGAAGGTGTAATGATAGCATTTCACCAGATTAAAATCATTATGAATGTTTCATACAATATACGAGACATTTGTTCTATGTACAAAATCCATGTTTACAAAACGCGTGAAAGCTACTTTACGAAAATAAATTTTTAGTGTGTACTATTTCCAATCTACCATACACTGACGGAACTTTCAACACTTTCTCTTCATATCTTTCATTCTAGCAAACATTACTGTCCACTCTTGGTGCCACACGATGAGCGAACATCTCTTTCTACATCATAATCGTTACTCCACGGACGGAGAATAGAAAACATAACAATTTAGCATAATAAGTTTTAGCTCATCTAACTTTGCTTGACTGACTGCACGTATCAATGGTTGCTACAGCGTGATTTTACCAGAATCAGTAAAATTGCACAATGAATCAACTGATTGGGACTGGGAATAACTGGTCATTCTTACTGTAAACGTTTCAGTGACTCAATTTCTTTAAAATACAATAACGGCACCAGCCATGTCCTTGCAATCAGGTGGGAATAGGAAAGGGAAGTTAGTGTAAACTTTGCTGATTAGGGACCGTGTTTACATTTCCATCCACAAAGGTCACAGGAAAGAGGTTTTCTATGGTAGTTTCCCTAGCAAAGGAAAATAACAAGCTGGTACCTGGCTTGTATCTGCACAAGACTCCCTGAATTAGCCATTTTACAAAGCACCACTCACCTGTTCCAGGAATCCACGGATATCATATAACGGCAGTTTCTCTCGTTCCGATACACGAATGATTCACCAGGAAGAAAAACACTGTTTTATGTACTCGCTCTTGCAGTTGTCACACTACCCAGCATTTTTGAGGTAGGATTTTGTCTTCTATAGAGGGGTACAATTAAAAAAACGCATTGCGACCGTCACGAAAAGTTGTCAGATTTTAAGCGTTAATATCTTAGTCGTTTCACTAGATATTTTCCAAAAATTTGCATCAATCGATCGGAAATTTTTGTACGCATCAATTTTTTTTAGAGAACATTGTTGATTTTGGGTCAGACACTATTGAAAAATTCATAAATGATAGGCCTTGGCTTAGAAAGTATATTAACCTCTTCAGGCCTAAGGGATCATATATGACCAAATAATAAATTTGGATGAATAAAATCATAGAAAGTGTACACTGTCTTGGACAAATTTGTTTTAAATCAATCCTTCTATCTAGAAATATATAGAACACCACAGTTCAAGGCATAATTGTCGACCTAGATCATCTTCAATATAAAGAAGTTGTAGAAGAAAAAATAAATGCTCTATCAATAGTGCAAAGCACTGTTTTAGCAAATGGTACATATTGTGACCAACCACAAGAATAATTAAATGTCTAAATGTAAAATAAATGTCTGTCTCCGCTTCCTTAGTGTTTGAGTGATGATTATTTTGCATTTAGTAGTCTAATGGTGGATGTCTTTATTGTATATAATTATTTTATTTTGTTTGTGTTTACTCCGACCGTAGTATATTAAATTTATTTACTTATTTATTGTTCAGATTATTTATTCACCTTCTATATTTATCTCATAATTTATTTATTTATTTTGCAATTTACATGGAAACAAGTGTTAGGGACTTTTCATTTGTAAGGCTAAGCATGCAGCCAATTTTGTCAAGGTATCGTCGGAGAATGGCATATCTTTTTTGTTGGGAAGTGCCGATTTAAAAGATCTGTGTTCGTTGCGGTTCTGGAGAACTTCCGAGTATGATCTAACCTATAGCGCTTGATATCTTTGTTCCGACTCTCCTGGGCATCTTCAAACAATTGTCCGATTGGAACTAGAAACGATGAAATAATTTGGGATCCATGCAGCAAAATTGTATGAACTGTTACTGGCAGGTAATACCATGGATACTCTTCAATCAACTTTACCGCTGTTTCGTAGCAATACTCTTTAAACTTGATAATGTCAATTTCTTATCCCGAAGCAAGTGCTTCCAGAATTGATTTGCATCTGTACAATAAATTACTGTTCAATCCTGTAATTGACGCTGACGTTTCCCAATTTTGGAAGAATCGACGTGCACTATTTCCGTCGTTAGAAGTTCCAGCTCCACCAGAACGAGGTTTGTCTACAGTTAGCCCCATTTCAATCCGAAAGCGTTCTTGTATACTCTTTTTCTTTGCACCATCTTTGCGTGATCGTTTTCACTAGCTCGCCATTTTTTCACTTCCAAGCGATAAGATAAATGAAGAAAATATTCATAGAATCTTATCCACGCGTGTAGTGTAGATAAACCAAATTTAAATACATCTGTATTCACTGTCCGTTTTCTGACCATATCAAGATCGTTCATTTTGGAGGGTGTTGCACTGCAAATATAACATCTTTGCGCTGATTTGGTTGATGTTACCGAATTACAGACTTTTCCGTCTACCATAGTCATATGCATTTCATATGTGATGACTACATTTCGACCGTTGCAAGTAATGCGCGTTGGTTGTAGCTCTTCAATTTGACGGTCGACATAATCTTTTTCCTGAATCGATATTTCCGCAGTTTCATTTATCATCTGAATACGGAGCGGACGACAATACCGGGTTGAAGACGACCGAGGATTCTGAAAGATGAACTTTCCATCAGACTGAACATAGATCGGAACAATGGATGTTACGAAGATGCTTGAGTCCGTTCTGGATCCATCATCAGAACTAAATTGCTGCTTATATTCGGAATGCCCCGAGCTGCCATCGAATCCCCATTTGACTGTCATCGTAACGTTGAGTAACTCGGTATGAGAAAAACTGCCTAATTTATCTTGATTTGCAATAATAATTCTCGTTGCTGTGTGATCTAATAGATTCTGAAGCTTCACTTCGATCGATGTTTTGGTTACTGAAATTCCGCTGCTACACGGGTAGCAATTTTGTTTAGCTTTCTGAACTTTGCAGTAACTTGGATACAAGTCAGCATTTCTTGCTACAGTACCTTTTCTGACTTTGTTGTACTGTGATTTAGTCATGTTTACGTCTAAAATCATTGCAAGTGCTTCATCTGCCGAGTAAGGAACAATTTTGGGCCGTTCTGCTTCCTTGAGAACAGAAACTATTTTCTGCGCTCGAGAAGGAGTAGGGCACGTTGCCTCTCGAACCACCGAAGCTTCATATTTTCTGTTACAACAACGAAGACTCATCTGAGCAGCGTAACACAGCTCACTTGCTTCATAATTTTCCAGCAACTCAGAAACTTTTTGCCTTTCAACGCTTTCTGAACACTCGTCAAATGGTTTTGCCCTCAAACCACGCTTATTCCCTTTGGATGTAGATGGCAACTTTGAGAGAAGCCCATCAGACAGTTGAAACAGCTGATCAAAACATTCAGCATGCTTATAGAACACACGCGTCAACGTTTGATTATGTCTCAACCAAAGTTTTTCGAAATATTTGCACAGATGTATCACAACTTGTGAGATTTCTGATCGAATGTCTGGCATAAAATCGATGTCAATGTGTTATATAAACATATAATTTTCTGAACAACAGTGTCGCATTTTTCTATTGAATTGCCCTCAGTCTCCTTCCAAATCAGAAACAGCGATCTTTTGTCAATTTTTTCTAGATATACACAAATATTGAAAAATTTGCATGATTTTTGGGAAAGCGACACCTCTCCAAGCCAAGCTTTGTACTTACCTGAGGAAGAATAATAATTTTTGGACTCCATTTATAATTTTAGAATTTCGTGGATAAAATATCAACCGTTCACTTCATAACACTGATAACCAATAGCTGAAAAAAAAGTGACTAAATTTTACCTAAAATCTTCAATAACTTTTCTAATATACATCATAGCGCTACACAGTCTTCAACAAAAAATATACGTTTTACTAAAGTTAGTAACTTTGTAGAATATATGAAAGCCTTATAATGATTGCTTACAAAATTATTAACCAAAAACTGATTTTTAAGGGCTTTTCATAAATAATGCATCATATTTCGTCAGCGTTTGGAGATAGCGAGTTGCTGTCTTCGACAAAGATGTTTGTTTTAGTGTGTTTTACAACTTTTGTGAAAACAAAAACTTTTTTGTGCACAATCTGAAAAAATAAATTTTGATCACCCTAATACGTGGATACATCATCACTCTAATGGTACAAAAGATAGCCTATTTTATGATAATAAACTCTCCAGAGATACTACCCTTGTAAAATTGCACATTTTCACGCTATTAAAAACGCGTGATTTCTAATAGGTTCGTTCCACTGTGAGATGGTGTCTTAGGAGGTTTGATTTCTTAACATAAGATCTATCTTTGGTTTGAGTTGTGATCTAGGGTGGTCCTTTTATGTTCAAAATAAAAATTTCAATCTTTTATTCTTATGGTTTAGAGGATTTTTTGCTCCAACAGAATTGTAAATATTTTAATTTAATGAAATTTTGTTGATCAATTTTAATTTGTTCATTTACTGTATCAAGTTTTATAACAGTTTTTCTAACTTTACTTAGGTGGGACTTGAAAAACTGTTTTTTGCTGTAACTTTTTTATTTCAATTTGAATTTGAAAACTCTGCATGGTTGACTTATAGGGTATAAAATGACGCATATTTTGAAGATACAAGATAGGTGCTTGTTATTGTAACACACTACTGCCATCTGTTCAGCTTAGTCATCCATCATAGTGTGCTCAACAGATGGCGCTGAGGAGAAGTGACCATGATCTGTAGTGAAAATGTTCGATGTGTGATGCCCAGTTTGGTCTGTGGAGTATGGATGTTAATAAATTAGCAGAGATGGATTAATTTAAAATAATAAACATTTTCATAAAAAAACTCGAGTTGTTACGGAGTCTTTGGAGATAATTTTTGATGTGCTGATCGAAAATTACAGAAAAATGCAAAACTACCAAATTTAAAAAGATATTTTTCCCTAAAGGAGACAAAAAGGGACAGATAATTTTGCATAGATTTTGTAGATGGAAGTTTGTGCTTTCAGTTCACGTTCTATGTGTTTGCTAATATTTGCAATTAAAGGAATAAGATATCTTGCAAAAACGTAAATTTTTTACACTTCAACCCCTACAACTTTTCTAATACAATAACAAGCAACTATCTTGTATCTTCAAAATGTGCGTCATTTTATACCCTATAAGTCAACCATGCAGAGTTTTCAAATTCAAATTGAAATAAAAAAGTTTTTTCAAGTCCCACTCTAAGGAAAGTTAGAAAAACTGTTATAAAACGATACGTAGATGAGATAGAATTAAAAAAATTTCAACAAAGTTTCATTTAATTAAAATATTTAAAATTCTGTTGGAGCAAAAAATCCTCTAAACCATAAGAATTAAAAGTTGAAATTTTTATTATGAACATAAAAGGACTACTCTAGTCACAACCCAATCCAAAAGATAGATCTTATATTAAAAATCAAATCTTCCGAAGACACCATCTGTCTAAAGTTAATGACTTTCGAGTTATCGATTTTTGTCGTGAAATTTGTCCATTCAGACCATAGTGCAGTGGTATGAAACCAACAGGATTCAGTTTATACCAAAAGGACAAAACCCACCAAACTGTCCTCAGCTCAGACCGAAGTGAAGAGGAAGCTGAAGGTGAATGGCAGTGTCGTCAAAAGAAGCAATGAATTGAGAACCAAGTGGAATCAGATTGCCAAAACGATCGATGAGAATAATGTGCGCCGGTTAATTGAACGTATTCCGAGAAAAGTCCGCAAATTTCTTCGAAATCGAGACGATTTTTTTTTTATATTTTCCCTCTAAAGTTTGCATAAAGTCGAACATTTTAGTTAAAACAGAATACTATTATGTTGATATAT
>JASCZW010003106.1:0-30182 GCA_034211315.2 Aedes japonicus
TGATGGTCTCTCCCGTTCCCACGAAATACTTAGATAATAGTGTATATATTAATGCAAATGAAAAATACTAGAAGCATTCGGTCGGTTTAGTCGGTTGATCGTGAAATGCAAGTGTTACGACCACACGGTAGGTGCGCCTCACCTGATAAATTAAAATACCTTGGTGTTACACCACTTTGCGACAGGTATGCCAGTGCAATCGGCTTTCGGAGACAAAGTAAGAAAACATTGATAACAAGAAATCAGGATAATTTCTTACTTTCTTAAAACTAGTATAAAAGCTTAAAACCATAGTAATCTAACTTTGCCTATAATTGATAGTTAAATTTAAGTTCATGGTGAATTTCTTATAGATTAGTGAATTATATACCTAAAACGTAAATTTACTTACGCTAACCTATAATCTAGCTTGAAGACTACGTGTTCGAACGATCAAAACTAGAACAGCTTTCCATACTAGAACTGATCATCAGCTAAAGGTAGGAGAAATACAAAACAGCAAGAATACTAAACGTCAGTCTTGAAATATGTCAATAAAGGGTGTTCCGATCAAAATTTGGTCAAACAGTAATGTGTGTGAGGCGATCAAAGTTTTTTCTTTTCCAATTCTTTTCCTTTTTCAAGTTCAGTTAATCCAGAATACAGGAGAAATATTCAGCCGGGCTTCCTTTTTACCGAATGCGAATTTTTGAGCCTTTCGTTTAACACCTGCCATACGATTCTGTACAGTCTCCTTGTTCACTTTATTCGCGGCAGAACGCCAGTTTGTCTTGAACTGTTGTGAGCAAGAAACAGCTTTTTGAGTCTTTAAGGTTCCGCATGACGATGGGTTCTTGTCCTTGGCACCACTTGAACGTTGTTGGCAGCATACCACTCCATGGCCTTTATTCCGTAATGACAAGATGCCAAATCCGGTCAAAATTGAACGGAACAATTGTGTCGCTTCAGGAAAGGCAGTAGACGTTTTTGTAGGCACTCGCTCAGATAAATTTCCTGGTTGACGGTTCCGGTCGCAATGTAAACGCTTCAAGCCACAGGTACAGATGGCCTGCCACACCAGATATTTCTCCGCGAACTTTGACAATTTACAATTTACCAAAATCTTAATTTAAGGTATCCTGGAAATGTTTGTTAAATCTCTTGAAATTTTACAATACTAACATTTAATCATTTTAATTTACTGATACCATCGTCACTACTTGCTGCTTGATGCTGATTTCATAACAGCTATTCGCTTTTATTTTTGCTGGCCTAATAGTTATTGATTTAATTGAATGGGAATTAAAGACTAATGGTCACTAAAAATAATAAGTAATGTATAAATCACCTATGAAGTAAACTTAATGTAAAAATATCATCAAATATAATGATATTGTGAGTAATGACAAAGTAATGACAAAGATTGAACTGTAGAATTAGACACTAGCCAAATAGCACACAGCGCTGTATGAATCAGATCAACTCAGATTTCGATCTTCAAAAAGGTCCATTTGAAGACCGGAAATGAAAAATACATTCAGTAATAAGTGCAAAAGCCTGCCACAGATCGCGTTGCAGCTTATTGAATTCAAGGAACTTAAATATTTCTAAATCATAATAAGAGAAGATACGATCAAAATGATAATTGGACATATTATGACGGATCTAAGGCAAGGATGATCCAAAGCGCGCTGCAACTATGAACCTAATGTGAATAGTGAAATTCTCTATGTGACCTCCTGGCACACGATTCTCTGTAGCAGGTGGAAGAACTAATTGATGTGATATTTCCACAAAGGAACTGACTCGTAGCTTCGGGTCCTGTTCAAGACTCCCTACTGAGCCCTTTTGGCACGAGGCGCCGGCCAGCTCGGCGTAAGGGTTTGCAGCAGTGAGCCAGTTTAGCAAAACATTTAAAAATAGCATTCAAAAAAAATGTCCAAAAACAGAAATATATAGATTGCCAATTTTATAGAGCAGTCTAAACTGTCAAGTAAAAATATTAAATCGAGGAAACTCTTTCTTCCCGAGACCATTTAAATATGAAAATCGAATATTATCTATATTTTCATCATGAATATCGTAACTTGAGTGTATGTCAATATTTTTCCCTTAGAGCATGACCTTTCATTTAAGTATTTGAATTATAAATAAATTAAAAGTTATGAGTTCTTTTATATATTTTTTAAAGTCAAGTTTTTGGACCAGTCTAACGGTCTAAAGGATGAAATAAAAACTACGGGTGCGAAGGTTATGAATTAAAAAAAAATGCATTTCTAAAAAAAGTCTATTTTTTGACCATTCTGACGCATAAATGGTTACCCCAATGACGAATGTAAAAATAAGGGTCTAATTCTGAGAGATCGTTTATCTTTTTCTATGGAATTGCTGCTCGACTCTATTAAATTTTGCGTCATTGGCATTTTTTCGATTTCGAAATGCAGAGCAAATAAACTGTTATCAACTAACAGACATTGTAACGTGGTGAACCCATAGCGTAGTGAAATATTTTGGGATGCTGATTATTCTATCCGATTACTGAATTTCTCGGAACCCGGCTATCAATACCGGTTAATGTATCATTTTAGTTACAACTGCCCAACAAAGGTGATTAACCACACGGAGTGCTATATAAGGATGGACAATTTAAATACCACAAAGCAGACTCAATTCTACCTGAGAACGAAAATCAACTTGCCAGTGAACCAAGCTTAACCATATTTATATCATCGAATTAAAATGAAGTGGGTCGCCATTCTCTTTGTAGTTGCAAGCTTCATCGATGCCATTTGCTGTGCCCCACAGTATCCAGTTTTAAGTCAACCCATGCATTCGTACCCGCAGGTTATGAGCCACTTCCAGTATCCTCAGTTTCCGGTATATGAGTACAACTTCCAGGCACCTTGCTGCGTCGGAGTATATGATTGTCCTTGCATGCATCCTGTAGTAACCAATGGGTAATTTTTGGAAATGGTGATGCCAGTTCGGCTCCGTTACCCAAGGATTCCAATTCGGCGAAGGAGTAGAGGATTATCAGTGTGTATTTTGTTTTCCATAATCTTAAGAGTAAATGTTAATAGGACACACGTAGGGTTACCAACGTAGATGTAAATTATAATGAATTAATAAAATGTTAAGTGATTACATATAGTCGTATATTTTCCTGGCAGTGTTAGTGTTGTTTGAAGAACGTGATTATTTATATCCTTGAGTTAAGTGAAAATAATATGATTGAAATGAAATATTAAACTGGAAGTGGTAGATAGGGTTTGTTAACTCATACAAAATCAAAACATGGGATTTCTCGTTGATATTGAGTATTAGCATTAGCATTAGCATTAGCATTGACGGTTGCACACCTCGTGGATGGAGCTACGATGAGGAATAATTCGTTGAAGACATTGCATGCCACCATGAAACGAAACCAGTTTCTGATACGTTTCTTCACGCAACAATCACCACGAAGACACTCCTAGATCGCTCACCTGGCCACGTCCATGCAACCGTTGGTGATAGGGAGGATTTGGTATCTACCTTAAGAAGACACGGGGAACCCACGTAGCCTTCAGTAGATATCATAGGAAAAAGGAAATGAATAGTCGGAGAGAATAGTTGAACAGAATGCCCTGTTTGGTGCACAGAACAAAAATGTATTGAAAAATGGTCGTTGGGAGCATCTAGTCTAAGAAGGTTAAGTGATGCTCCATTTATCTTCAAACGGTTGGGACTTTAGCATTAACTATAGTCCTAGCTCCCTATGGCTTATGGTTATAGCGCCATTACTCGCTCTCTGAAAAGAGAAGAATGTCTAAAGATATAAGAACGGGTAATCGTCAGACTTCTTGGATTGCTGCGCACGTTCACACAAACATAGCATAGCATAGCATTCTCCGACCATACACAATCCTGGGTTGGCTGTTGTAGAGACGATGGAAGCGCCAAAAGAGCTGCCTTGGGTGTGACAGGCTCTTCATCCATCGATTTCTATGCACAACACCTGGCCAGGTCCTTGTGATCAGCAAGGGATGGGAGGAAAATGTTGATTAGATGTCTACTTAAGATGCTGAGAACTCATGCGACCTTCATAGACATCTAGAGTTGGAAGTTGGATGGGATTGTGAGGGAGGCTTTCCTTGGCAAAAAAGCATATGTAGAGGAAAGGCTTGTAAGATGGAACGGCTTGTAAGATGGAACAGCACCACTTTTGAGATTCACAGCGACAAAACTATCGCGCTGACTAGTGTTAACCTCATTTTTTTTTTCTATTCTTTAATTTTCATTTGCTACCTTACTGAAAAGCGCTTGTCAGTTCTCCATAAAATCAGCAGTCGAAAATTAGAAATTACAATTTCAATGTAAACGCTATGCAGAAATGCTTAAAAACAAAATAAGGCTTGAGTGCTAGCTCCTTGTTTAGGGAAGCGTAGTCAAAGATTACAATGATCATCCATCTGAAATAACGATGGGAGAATTTGATGAAATTAAATACTTCAGAAGCACCCCATACTCCCCGGCAACGGCATACTACCGATCTCCAAGCTCATCTTTTCCACGCCGACAGGAGGATACCTGGTCCTTTAAACCTTTATATTGCGACTCAATGATTTCATTATCGTTTGTTGTTCATGTTTGTGCATATACAAACATTCACACATACATATACACATATATAAATACACCTTTATATACGTATGTACATTCATTCCTACATACATTCTCATGTTCATATATATGATATAATGGTAGGATCTCACCCAATTATTATCCGAAGCTTGTAGTAATGATGTGTTAATGTTTCCTCTTCTGTAGAAACTAGTATCTTTTGAACACACATCTTTCCTTTATTGACTACAACTTTAGCCGGACGAAGCTATTCCGACTAACAATCCACTCGAGCAAACCAATGGCTTATCGTGCAGCATAACAGCTTGGGCTGGAACGGTTTGTCACATGACGAAAAAAATCCACAATTTTCCTTTCTCTTTTCTTTTTCGGGTTCGATTTCGGTTTCAACATTATTCAGTTACTTTACAATCCACTACACTTTTGGCTTATCTGCTGCACTTTGAACAACAGCCCCGTAAACACAACTAAACTCTTCTCGGTCTAGTTTCGAGCACACAAGCGCGGTGCCCCTGCTGTCATAGCAGCAGGCTTTCCCTCAACACAGCTCTAGACTTTCACTGTAGACCTGCTGGAATTCTATGCACTCTATGCTATCGATTTGCGCTTGATCCGAAGGTTCTGCGCACAGAAAAAAGTACCACACCCGGCGGCCACCAGCGGTTCTGACGAATTTTGATTGTTTTTCCGCGATTTGAACCACTCGCGCTGGAAATTTCAATTCGAAGTACAACAATCCCCACTCCATTTGGCCAAAATTAGTTCGAAATTGTAGCCCTACTTCTGAAAGACACATATATAATCTTCTTCTGCTTGGTCCGGTAGCAGCGTTTTCCAATCGACTATGAAACCGTTTTTCACTTCGAAACGGAATTCCTTTAATTTTCTTTCTTTCGTCCGATAGAGTTGTATTCGCTCTACAGCAACTGCAATTTTCCACAGCAAAAGTCTGCTCACTACCGAAACTTAGATCAACATAGATTAGTTGAATTAACAGCCTTCGCACATCATGTAGACAAATTCAGCATTGTAATTTCAAAACCTGACTGCTCACAAAAACCGAAAATCCGCACTTTAACACGGTACTTGTTCTTTCCCGATAAATGAACGCCTGCGAAATTGTCCGTCAAACGATACCAGAGCTATAACTCGAGTCCAGTTCGGCGAGTCTTTTTCTCGCAGTTCCACACAATTCAAACATTCAAAATCCAAAACACAAAGTACCGCTTTTTATTACGTTCCCGTGTTTTTCGATCACTATTTTTTTTTAACTGAAAATCACAGCTATAGAATCCAGTTTGAACTTGAGCTCACTTGATTTCAAAACACACCAAAAGCCAAGCTGTTTATTTTTAAATTTCGAACACGGCGTGATCCCAAGGAACACAAAACCAGTCTAACTTCAGCTGACCGGAATTAATAGCACAGGTGCTTTTCTAAACAATTGGGAATCACTCGCGAAAAATATTCAAAACTGTCGACAAACTTTTCAGGCATGTACTAACGAGCGCTTAAAAAAACATGCACTCCGGAGAAAAGGTCTTCTTCACTCAAAAGCACAGCCTACTCTCTCGGGATTTCTCGTTGATATTGAGTATGTACACAAAATCCCAAGTAACAGTTTTAGTTTTATTCCAGCCGTATAGCACTCCTTCGGCTTTGTTGATAAAACTACATTCAATTTGAACTACAATACATTTTGAAAATGTTCTAGTGAAAGATGTTATGGCCACTTGAGAACTTTCATAAAACCTATTGGCTGCCATAAAAACCAGCATAGGGCCAAATGGGCCAGCTGTCAAACTTCACAGTGATATCGTGGTTAGTTTTTGTTGTTCTGCTTTGTTCCATTCTTTGCAATTCTGGTCCATTTAACAGTAAATAATGTCTAAGAAAAAAGTTCTGATTTTGCGGGAAATTTTGTCTGATATCAAAATATCCAAAACAAATTCAGTTTTTTTTTATACTTATCATGCTCCAAATCATATGCGTATTTAATTTTATGGTGAATATTGGCACGATAAGAGCCAAAAATATATGTGCCTCGGAGATTATGCGAGTTTACATCAACAAAAACAAAATTAGAACAAATATATTCGATAAATTAATCATGAATTTCCTGAAAATTTAAGGAATTCAATAAGATTATCTAAAAGAACGCCAAAATTGGTCTCTGATCTACAGTTTATTTGTATTTCATTTAAAATTTGATGTATTTATCTTTCCACATTTCTATTATTTATATTTCAATATGGCGATAGGAAGAAATCACAGCTTTGCCAAAAAGACAATTTATCTTCGCAAAGGCTACTATAAAACCATTTGGTCATTTGGTGACTTCTATAAATGCCAATTTGCCCTTTAATGCATTAACTGGAGGCAAAATGGTTTTAAAATGAGATAATTTGAATAAGTCGTAAAACGGCATTTCAAAAAGCTTTTTTCGAGTTCATAAAGTCAAAATAAAACCTTTGATATGAGTAAAGGGAAGTTTAGAAAATAAACTATAAATTAGAAGAAAAATTAGTAATCTCCATTTAATTCCAACTACCTTTGCTTATCTTCGACAGATACGCGTATTTCGTCTACAACGTGCAGACTTCTTCAGTGTCTCGTACTAATAACTCGACTAGTCGAGTTATTAGTACGAGACACTGAAGAAGTCTGCACATTGTAGACGAAACTGCGTATCTGTCGAAGATAAGCAAGGTAGTTGGAATTAAATGGAGATTACTAATTTTTCTTCTAATTTATAGTTACAAGTATTCCACTAAACAGCTCAAACCCTCTAGGATTTAGAAAATAAAGTTTTAAGCTCGTTGTAAAGAAGTTGTGTAGGTTCTCATAAACCTGACTAAAGTTTGAAACCTATTGGTACCACTTACTGCCATAATAAAACCAAATTGATTCCTAATGGCTTTAATAAAACTTTAATAAAACTTAATAAAACTGTAAAGTCTTGGCAATGTTACCTGGGAATGATATATGCCGCTTCTGTAACCTAGAAAGCGAAACTTCGAAACATCTGCTTTGCAGCTGTAGTGCATTGTATAGTCGCAGATCAAAATTTTCTGGTAGTAGTTCTTTACAGCCCAATGAGATTTGGTCTGCCAATCCTGGTAAGGTGATTGGGTTCGTAAACCAAATCATACCTGACTGGAAACGTTTTATGGCAAGCTGCTGACCACCCAACATATGGTGGTCAGCTTACCCAATACGTATAACTGTATAACAGGGATATACTACAAAAGTTCGTATCAATGGACGCAGTAGTGTTTAAATCCCCCAAATTCGGGTTTGACTCAAAAAATATACCCAAAAACAGTATATAGAAAGGATTTATTTTGTTTCTTGTTAGCTACAGATGTGGTTCGGTAGAAAATTCAACCGAGTTCGGTGTTAATTTCAAAGTGTGCTATCAAGCAAGATTGAGTTTATAAAAGCCACCACATTTCCAGGATTCCAGTCCAAATTTCTTTAAGGTTGCATATAGCCAATGTACAGAAGTTCAAATCTGAGCTTGTATAAAGCATCACACGTTTCACGTTCCATGTTAAAGAAACGACAGATATCATTCTGAACCTGGTCAATGTTTTTCAAACGATATCTACACAGTTAAAAAGAAACATTGAATTTTCTACTTTATCTAATGCACATAAAGGGCTAGATTTGCCAGAAAATAATAGGATATTTCATGTAAATTTAAGCCAGAAAACGTCTGAATCCAGCCTGTTGTATGAAAGATTGCCAATATTGTTGTATGGCACATGAAAAGTTGCAAACAATTTCGTTGTTTACGCCTCCTTTAGCTTGGATTTAAACGAGGGGATATTTTAAACGCTTGTTAAAATTAATTATTTTTTTCTGTGTACTGCGGCAATGTCCGGTTACTAGACCAGTATAGGTACAAACCCAAGTAACATTGCCAAAACCATCCAGCTTTATTAAGTTTTATTAAAGTTTTATGAAAGCCACTAGAAATCAATAAGGTTTTATTACGGCAGCAAGGGGTGCCAACAGGTTTCAAATTTTTATCAGGTTTATAAGAACCTACACAGCTTCCTTACAACGATCTTAAAACCTTGACTTCGAAAATTCCTTTAACTCCTATTAAAGGTTTTATTTTAACTTTATAAACTCATAAAATGCTTTTTTTAGGACTCATTCATAGGACTTTTTAGGACTCATTCATATTATCTTATTATGGTCAGTTGAAAACGCATTTTATAACCATTCTGCCTCCAGTAAATGAATTAAACGGCTGATTGGCATTGAGGAAAGCTACCAAATGACCAAATAGTTTTATAGTAGCCATTGCTAAGATAAATTGACTTTTTGGCAAAACTGTGATTTCTTCCAATCGCCATATTGAAATATATGAAATAATTGAAATGTGGAAAAATAAATACACCAAATTTATAATGTAATACAATTGATCTGTAGATCTGAGACCAAATTCGGTATTCTTTTAGATAACTTTATTGAATTCAATCAATTTTCAAGAGTTTCATGATTAATTTATCCAATATATTTCTTTCAATTTTGATTTATTGTTGTAAACTCGCATAATTTCCGAGGCGCATTAATTTTCAGCTCTTATTGTGCCAATATTCACCAAAAAATTAAATGCGCATATGATTTGGAGCATGAGAGGCTATAAAAAAACTCTATTTGTTTTGGATATTTTGATATCAAACATAATTTCCCGCTACACTAAAACTTTTTTCTTAGCCATTATTTACTGTTGAATGAATCAGAAGACCAGAGAATCAAACAAAGTAGAACAACGAAAACCAACCTGCCGTGAAGTTTGACAGCTGTGGCCATTTGGCCCTATGCTGGTTTTGATGGCGGCCAATAGGTTTTATGATGGTTCTGAAGTGGTCATAAAATCTTTCACTAGACCATTTTCAAAATCTTTATGGTCTTAGAAAGGTTTTATTAATTTGTTTTCACAACCGTCTAAAAAGTGGGCCATTTTGTACACATTTCGGCTTTAAATATGCTTAGAGGAGGTGTTGGTGGACAAAACAGTTTTAATTGTAGTTTCACCAACAAAGCCGGGAGGAGTGCGATACGGCTTGAATAGAACTGAATTTGTTACGTGGGAAAGAGCTCTCTTATTGAATTCTCCTTAGAAAATCAACCATATCTTCCCAATTACGTACATTCAACCGATACATGTACAGATAGTCTCTTTATGATTAAAAGCATGCCTAAAAATTATCTTGATCATTCTTGAATGTTATCTACCTTCAGGAGTGTACAAAATGCTTAGCAGGAAGTAGCCATTCAAGGGTGTTCCCTTAAACGTATTATTAAAAATACATTTTTGACTATAGAGTAGCTTAGGATGTACTTAAGTAGTAAGTTTTACAAGTCATTTAGGGCTAGAATTTTCTGAGAAATCTGAATCCGAGGTCAGATTTTACATATAATGTATTCCAAAAAGTTTTATATAAGCGAGTACGAAAAATTTGAGGTACGTTTAAATCAAACATGATTCAACTGATTCGGGAGGTACGTAATTGGTACAGTTTGTTGTCGTTTTTATAGCGATTTATGAAGAATTTCGCAAAATCGACCGTCTATTCGGCAGGGCACGGTTTGACAGGTAAGTTCATAATCCTTGACAGGTACGTTCATAATCCTTGGTACGCTGTTGGTACACATTTGGGGATGGATTGACATTTTAGCAATGGGCACTTTACACACAAAAATCGATTCTGCTGAATCGATTCCCACAACAACAAAAAAATCGATTCGAGAACAAATCGATTGCGGAAGAAGCGATTCGAGGAAAATCGATTTGTAATTTATATAATTACAAATTTTAGGTAATTTGTAATATTTCCAGAGATCACATTCTATGTTTGATATTTTGTTTTATTGTTCTAAACAGAACAAAATAATTAATTTTAACAAGCGCATAAAATTTCCTCTCGTTTAAATCTAAGCAAAAGGAGGCGTAAACAACGAAACTGTTTGCAATTCTTCATGCGCCATACAACAATTTTTGCATTCTTCTATACAACAGGCTAGTTTCATGCATTATCTAACTTAAATTTTGCATGAAATATCCCATTATTTTCTGTCAAATCTAGCATTCCCTTTATGTGTATTGGATTACGCAGAAAATTCAATGTTTCTTTTTATCTGTGTACAAAAAAAAAGCTTCGTGTGAATAAATTGCCATCAGAGAGACCATTGGGGCCTACCCAGTGAACTCATAAATGTCAGGCGAGCCATGCACTCAGGTTTTAGCTTATACCTCTTATAGATCATTACACGATGGCGTCATCAATGCAGTTTTGACAGTTCAGGGAAATTGTTTACATGGACTTAGAATATTTTCGGTAAGATCGGTTTGAGATTTTGTGCTCTAAATTTATTACGATTGATGCAAAATTGCTGGAAATCATTTCCGGAATTTAATCGTACAGAATCCGAAAAAAAGACAATGCAAAACTTTGTTTGAGCGGTTCAAATTCAAACACCTTGTAAACAGGCTCCCTGACCTGTCAAAAAAGTGAGGTTAATACATTCCGTGCAATGATCTATAACTTTTCTCACCTATTCTTTTTAAATGTAGACAAAATATCGTAAATTGAACCGGAACGACAGTGACAGGTAAAAATTACACCGAAAGGGTAGGTGACACTGCGAAAGGTTTGCTGTGCAGAGCGGAAGCGAGGTGAAGAAATGTCAAAGTTCAAGGTGTACCTAGTGCTAGGTGAGGGTGATTCTTGATATTGATCAATGTCGTTCAGAATAGGTCTGGCAGCTTGTAATAACATGTTAAAATATTGCAATCACTTATTGAGTCACTGATTACCTATTTCGTGAAAAATGATACTACATGCAAAGATAAGATTTCTGAAAATAAGGTTTTCATTTAACCAATACTTTAGGTTTTGGTAGTAAAACCTAAAGTATCGGTAAAATTTACCGAAAGAAAACGTTTCATTTCACCTATTATTTTAGTAAAGTGGATCGTTATATTTTGCTTAAATTTTAAAATGCAAGCACTTTCGGTAAAAAGAACTGTAAAAAATAGTAATTTTTAACGTCTTTTAGTGCTTTCCAACCATACCGAAATTTCGGTAATACATGTTTACCGATAATTTCAGTTTGTGCACTTTTGTGCGGTTTACGGTATTTTTTACCGACTTTCCGTACTCTTATCTTAGCGTGTAGAGTTTGAAAGTCGATTTTCACAATAAAAAATCGATTCAGTCAAAAATCGAACAGTATAGGATCGATTCAAAATATCGATAATCGAGCCCGAAAAATCGATCCAGTAAAAAATGGATCGAGATCGCCCATTGCTATGACATTTCTTCCGCAAATTTATTGAAAATGCAAACTCGCGCAAGTATACTACCACTTCTATTGTAAAGGGGGACTTCTCTTCTGTACAAGAATCGTGGTTATTCACTATGATTAAGTTAGCATTCTCTAGAAATTGGCGGAAGAAATGATTGTTTACGTTTGCGGCATTCGCCCTTATGAAAAATCCATGTCGACGTTTGTGTCGATATTTTTTTGATTCTGTTTGACATAGTCCACGAATAACTTTGTTCCAAGCGGCTCTCCTCAGAAACTTATTAAACCTATTCAACGGTGACACAGATTCATCCGGAAGAACAAAGTTTCCTATCCATTCCATGTTTTCAATCAGTTTGATTTCTGTACGTCTTTGTAATTTTTTCGGGTCTTGATGTTATCAGTAGCAAGAGACACTTAGAAGTTGAACAATACTTTATTGTGTTGAAAAAAGAAATCGATTTTCCTCTTAATCTAATAACCCGCACTCACACTCACTTATCCACCAAAGCCGAATCCCTGTGCACCGGCATTTGCCGCTGATCCGGACATGCCACCTCCCATGTGACCGAATCCACCACCTTGGCTAAAGCTCTGTGATCCAGCGCTGGCCGCTGAACCGGACATTCCACCTCCATGATGGCCTCCTCCCATTCCGAAGCTTTGAGCACCGGCGTTTGCTGCCGATCCTGACATACCGCCTCCCATGTGGCCGAATCCACCACCCTGGCCAAAGCTCTGAGATCCAGCGTTTGCCGCCGAACCAGTCATGACTCCACCATGAGGTCCACCGTGATGTCCACCGTGATGTCCACCGTGTCCTCCTCCCATGCCGAAGCTTTGGGCGCCGGCGTTCGCTGCCGATCCGGACGATCCGAATCCGAATTGCGGAGCGCTGCTAACGGCAGCGATGATGCTAGCCATCAGAATGATTACTGCGAATGACTTCATTTTGCTTGATTAATTAGAGGCCTAGAACTTGAACACTTGACTTTAACTCAGGAGGGTGAATTGACTCTGATGTGCGACTTTCTGTTTCAGCAATCTTTTATAGTCCCGTAAGTATTCGTTGCGGTTTATTATCGCTGCTGTGCGTTTCACGGAGGCTGGTTATCAGCTGGAAGTATGAGTGGTGTTGGTTGGAAAGACTGCAGCTTTCCTGTTTTCCTCGTTTCATCTTATGCTTCAATGCGTGCGGTAATTTTATGGGCTCCAGCTTTTTTTAAATTCTGGTTCTGTAAACGCAAAGGGAACCCCGAAAAGCATGAATGGCCATGGAATTTACAATAAGTTTAGCTTCTGAAACAAGCAGGTATATTAGAATGAAATTTAAACTGCAATTGAAATTCTTATTATACACCATGTGGGTTCGATTAGAAAAAAAAAAAATATGGGCAATGGATTGATCAGTAAAAACTATAAAGTGGAAAACCCGAATGTATCGCTAGTTAGTGTCGTTATGAAGACCTGTTTTAATCGAGTATCATTTCAAACGCTACGTTATTTTTTCTTGTTAAACTGTGTTCCATAAATAACCCCCTTCTTCATTTTACAACTCTCTGAATTCTGAATGATAATTTATTCAGTACCCTTAAGCCCTCAAAACACTTGCAACAATTTTGGTTAATGACCATAATTAACTTAGAACTGTGAATTATGTTTTCATTATTTAAACTACTGATGAATATTCTATTACATACTTGCTTTTGCTGATGTAACATTGCTACTGTTAATGGAGTTCATTTTCATATAAGTATTTGCCATTTCAATATTACAGCTATTCCGTCCAAATGAATCAAAGATTATCTATTAGTTGTTTTGCGAAGTTTAACCTTCATGATGGTCAAAAACTTCTCGATCGGACAAAGCTCCGACGAGTTCGGTACACAGAAAAAACCAATTAATTGTTACAAACGCGTAAAATTTTCCGTCGTTAAATTTTAAGCTGAAGAAGGCGTAAACAACGAAATTGTTTGCAATAATTCATGCACCATGCAACAATGTATGAAATCTTGCATACAATTGGCTGGATTCAGGCGTTATCTGGCTAAAGTTTACATGAAATATCTCATAATTTTCTGCCAAATCTACCATTCCTTTTATGTGCATTAGATAAGGCAGAATATTCAATGTTTCTTTTTGTCGGTGTAGGATGAAGTCTTTTGTGAAAAAAGAACACTGCTATCTCTGTACCAGGATACCAAATCCGGCCAAAATACCGTCTGAAGAGTAGCAGGCACTGCTGGAGGCACTCGTCTCGATAGATTTGCCCATTCATGGTACCCGTCGTGATGTATGGCTGGTTCATCTCTCCACACCCACCGATGGCCTGTCAAACCAATTTTTTTGGCGAATTTGTTTACCTTCTTCTTCCTTAACTCCTTAGGAGGGGCGAACCATGATGTGGTAAGGTAAAACTCCTGCCCCGGCAATTGCTTTGTGTCGTTGTCCACGGCGCACCTCGGTTTCGTCAGCCACTCTTAGTACAGCTTCCTGGCGCGTGTTTCGGCTACCGTGTTTTGTTTGTCGTTTCGGTTTGGGACCTTCCTGACCTTGAAGACGTAGAGGCCAGCACGTTTAATCGTTTCTTCGACAAATCAACTGGAATCATCCGCCTTCTTAGCAACATCGCAGATCGAAAGATTCGGTAGACTCTTGAACAGATTCAACACCTTGCTTGCCTTCACCGGAGCTTCGGTTATCTTCAGTTTTCTGCCGCTGGGTCATCTGGGTCTCCCTAAATGAGTTTGCCACCCGGGACACCTTCGAATAATGGACTGTGGGACACAGTCGGTTTTTTTCGGATGGACTATGATGACAGATTAAAATGAAACGTAAACATCATACTCTTAACTAGTTTCAATCAAAATTTCGTCATTGTTTTCCACACGCTAAAAAGTTACAAGCTTATCGTTGTCTTATTTTCTTTGAGTACAGTTCTTTGAGTTGCGTGTTATAGCAAAGAAATCACTCCGTTTTGAATCAATAAAATGATTTGTTGCTTTTCAATACAAGGTTTCTTTTTGTTTCAATTCATAAAAAAGTTTCAAATCAATTCAAAGTTTCAATATTTGAATTATAACAGTCACATTCATTTAAACTAAAGTGATTAATTTATTGTTTTAACGCTTTTCCTTGAATCACAGCTTTCAGGTATTCTTCAGATCTCCGTCTTGTTGGAACGTATATCTGCTCCCCAGCTTTAGCTTTTGTGCAGACGCTGGTAGTTGTCGCTTTAAAGTGTCAAAATAAACCTCCTTGGACATAATTCCATCAATGAACTCAAGATCTCCAACGTCGAATGTAGCCATAGATCCCCACACCATGACTCTACCTGCAGAAAAAAATCAAAGTCATGCTCAGTCGGTTGGTTGGTTAAGTAACTCACCACCGCCATGCTTGACTGTTTGCCGCAAACACTCCTTTTTCAAACTTTCACCGGTTCGCCGCCATTTTCTTGTGATACCATCAGACCCAAATAGCATTACTTTCGTCTGCTCGTCTACCCTCTAATCACTTCAATACAGTCCCTCTGGGCACAGTTCAATCTTTTTTAAATATTTTTTGCGGACAACCATGCCTTCTTAAGTTCTACTCTGCCCTTAAGACATTTATCTGAAGCCCTTAGACATTTATTGCTTATGAAGACGATTTCGTACGGATTGTGGTGTCATTTGAATGGAAAACTCGCTCTCAATCTGTTCCCGGTCCAGCTCCGCCTTCTTCACGATAGTCCTGTCAATTCGGCCAGTTGTCTTTTAAGGATGCCACGATCACTTAGCTGGTGAGATAGAACTACGCTTTTTGTACAACTGCACAATTCTAGCGACCTTGTCTTTGTGAAGCTGGACAATATCGGCAATATCACGATCGCTTCTGCTAGTTTTGAAATGTTCAATATTCAAATTTCAGATGCTGAACGAAATTTGTGGTTTTTTGAGCATTTTGCAACAAATAACTTCCCATTTTGAACACTAAACTGAAATTTTGAGCACGAAAACTTCAAGAGCACTAAATGACAGCTAGACACAATATTAACAGTCGAGAAAGTTGCAGAATACAAACTAAAACTAAACACACTTAGATCGTTCTTACCCTTTTTTATAATTCATCACATAAAATCTCAAGAACAGATATAAACGCCATATTTTCCATGGCAATGTGATAAATAAACATAAATTGATAAATTGTGGAGGAAAACTCTTTAAACTAAACTGATTTTCACCAGAAAAAAAAAGTAAACTGGTAGGAGGGGTTTTTATAGGCTTTTTTTTGCATATTGTAAATAGGCAGTCAAACTAGATATTTCGCATGCTTGAAAAACATGACAAAAAGAAATCTTGGGCATACACCGAGTGAAAAAGTTAAATAAATTTCTTCAAATATTTTCGGAATATAGCGAATGAGGTAGACAAGAAACCAGAGCGACTGCAGTAGTTGTATTCAATAAAATAAATAACTTCTATTACAAGCATATACCTGTAACTAGAAATTAGAAGAAAAATTAGTATCTTCCATTTAATTCCAACTACCTTTGCTTATCTTCGACAGATACGCGTATTTCGTCTACAATGTGCAGACTTCTTCAGTGTCTCGTACTCTCGTAAGTCGAGTTATTAGTACGAGACACTGAAGAAGTCTGCACATTGTAGACGAAATACGCGTATCTGTCAAAGATAAGCAAAGGTAGTTGGAATTAAATGGAAGATACTAATTTTTCTTCTAATTTCTAGTAATATAGAGTATTTTTTGACGACAGTAACTAACAGAGTTCCCCAATTTGATTCTAACGAAGGGGCTTTCCAAATAATACCAGAACATTCCAACCGATCCAATTTCGCTTCAAATTTTCTTTTGAACGCAAACGGTGTATTCCTTGGCTTTCAAATTTCGGAACAGCATCTTCTTTCAGGGCCAGGTGCATCTTATTGTGCTTGGAACGACATAACTCTCCTTCGAATACAGATATATGCTTCTTCAAAAGAAGATCTAACAGCTTCTTACCGTCTTCTTCATTGCTCGAGGCAAACCGGAAATCATCCTTCAAACTTCAATTCATCATCGCTTGACGTCCCAAAAGAAGTTGACGGGTTCCTTGAAAACCGAAAACTTTTTCCAACGACTTGTGTTCGTGAAACTTCATTATCGCCTTTAAGTTACCAAAAGCTTGAAATTCAGAACCGTTACAGCACACGAACTGTTCTCTGGTATAAGTATTCAATGAAATAGGGTAGTGTCCCTTGACTCAGCCTATTATGCAACCAGCGATCACATTTTTGAATGTAACTCATAAAGTTTTAAAGCTGTAAGCGAGATTCAACTAGTTATACACTTGATAAGATAAGTTTGATAAGACATTTGGTAGTATTTATCACGAAAAGTTACAAAACTCTTTTTATAAAGTCACAAACATTCGAGGGATATGGATTTAATGTTGGTCTATAGGCACCAAATTGGGTCTATTCGTGGATGCAACTTCGTCCCATTCGATGGATTTATTACTAAACGCAGTCTTTGTACGGTTTTTTTTTCTAATTTTATGAAATAAGGCATTGTCAGCTGTACTGGATTTACTTAATACAACATTTCACAACACAAACTAAAGTAAAACTGCCTCGAAACACTCAAATGAGTTTCATATATGATTTATCAGCCATTCAATAATGAAAACATTATAATTCACTAAACAATGATTTTGTCTCTTCGATTTGTGTTTAGATGAGCCACTTGAACATAAACAACCGCAAATTCATGCATTTCCACTTGAAATTTTACCAATAACAATCTTTTTGCTACGTTATTGATACAACAGGCCATAGTTGGGAACACACAAAACAATATGTACCCAACATTGAGTCTACGAGTTTCTTGTAAAATCATTGTTATTTTAGCTAAGTGAACAGTTAGTTTGTAACGTGTAATTATTTTCTGCACATCCAGACTGCATTGCTTGCTTTATCGATTCAATTAAGCCAAATTTAGATCACTTGAAATCGTGTAGATCATCTGTTCAGCATAACCAGTGAAATCATGATGCCCCAAAAGTTCAAGAAACCGAAAATTACGCGGCAGTGAACAACTATAAGATGTTCAATATTGTCTCAATTGCTTCGGATTACATCTATCATGCTAATAGCAACATGATTTTATTAACTATCGCTAAATTAATGACACATTTGGTACATAGGCTGAATGAAGGAGCTAGGCTGACATAACATCCCCTTACCCTATCTTGAAACAGTTGATCGTACATGTTTTTCGAAACTAAGTTCACAGGAACTAAGTTCAAATTTGATCGGTTGATTCATCAAAACTTGCAACCGAAGGATGAGCTTCAAATTTTTTGATTCTTTTTATTTAAGATTTCTCATCTTTTGACCAGAGACCGAAATTTTTGTCTACTGGAAGAGAAACGTCGTTTTTTACCCGCTTGGAGCAACAAATGAGGTTGTGAGAAGCGAGAGACTATTATACGCTCACAGCAGTTTTCGAGAGAAAACCAACGGCGACTTATAATTTTCGGAGAGCAGCAGTAGCTGATAAATCGTTTCTTGTTCAGTGAATCCTAGATGCCGATAATTATTTTTCACTTACTTTTTGACACCTGAAAATGCACCGATCTTCATTTTTGTTTTATTCTGACATAATAATTCTATATTGATGGTCCATGGCGATACCAGTGTGCACCGACATGACCTTATTTTCGGGCCTTGTATACAATCTAGGTAGCAACTTTTCAGCAAAAAATGTGGCATGAGAAAATATATTCGTTGAATTTAGGAGAGAGATATTTTCGCATATGCAAGAGAGAGGATAATGAATTATCTGCGAAAAAGGAGAGATGAAAATGTGAACGCCTCGTTATTCATCGACAACCTGCTTGAGAGAGAGAGAGACAGAGAAAGAGAGAGAGAGAGAGAGAGAGAGAGAGAGAGAGAGATTTTGGTCGATAAGGTATTTAAAGTTTTGTGGGAAATTCTTTACATGCAAATCCTGTTAGAACATGTTTTTCATCGTAATTAATTTTATTATGTACTAAAACTGAAAATATTTTGCTGTATTTAAATAGCTTATAAACTTATACTAAACACAACATCTCCACCTTGATGACTAGAGTCTTGAATAGAAGCTACCAACACTTTGGTGCTGGTGCTAGACCAACAACGACGACTTATCCTCCAAATCCTTGACCCATTCCTTGGCCCGCATTCGCCATCAGACGTTCTATCTTCCACCGAAAGGTCCTCCATGCCGACACCTTGGGCACCAGCGTTAGCGCGAAGAACTCATACCACCGCTCATGCCGGGAATCCTCCTATGCCCACGCTTTGGGCTCCTGCGTTAGCGTTCGAGGCACCTGATGCCTCCTCCCGGCGCCAGGAAAGCCTCCCATCTCATTCCTGGGACGCAGTTTGCCCTGCTCCGGATGATCCGAATCCAAACTGTGGTGCACAACTCACGGCACCGATGGCAGTGGCGATAAGAGCGAAACGGCGAAGGAATTTCATGTTATCTGGTTTATAGTGTTGAACTATCACTTGTTTATGAACTGTGTATTGCACTGAATCGTGATTGACTTTGATGTTTTACTAGAAATCTTGCTCCATTTTTTATAGTAGCGAAAGGTAGTCTAAATCGGTGATAAAGTGAAAGCGCAGAGCTGCGGTTAATCCTATCGGATTTTCAATCAATTTGTGCAATTCTGGTGTTGTTTACCGGCGATGAGTCATATCATAGGAGTTGAGTGTATCGAAGGACGGCGGTGGAATGTATAAGAAGGCGTGTTACAGTATTGTGGGTCGAAGGAAATGTTTACCGGTTACCGTAACGCGTTGAGAGGTAAGTAACTATCATCGTTATGGTCGCAATCGTCATGCAGTTTTTTCGTTGAAAATCAAAAACAATGGTCTATTAAATACCATTATTTAATAAACTTACCAACCGGATAAATGATTCATTGCCAACCAAAAAATTACAACTGTAACAACACCGAATACCCTCATCATTTCTCAATAGATGAGATAAATCGACATGCACTAAACAAAGGATACGGATATACTAAAGGATCAAATTACTGTCGCAGGGTTGCGTCCCAAACAGAGATAAAAACTGCTAGAACCCTTGGTCCGAAGTACACCTGAAGTCAGTGACCTTCTCATACATATTTGCGCCTTTGTTTTGATTTGCTGTGTTATTTTGACAAAGATATTTGAGAGTGTGTTCATGTGAGTTCATTATTAGGGGCGAATCATTAAGCTTGGGACCGAGCTTGGGACCGATGCTAGTACTGACTGAGCCAAGAAAAATCGTATTTGTGCGGGACCCACTGGTCTTATAGTTAGCTCATGCTATTATCCTTAATTCTTACAACATGTCCTGCCTATTAAGCATTTCTAGCTTAGCGACTTTAGAATACTGCGTTCGGCATACAGGTCATTCGTGGTTCATTATTCTCCTCCATTGATTGTTTTACGTACATTGCATTCCGTCAGTATTCTTGGCAATAATAGGGTCACCAACTCTCGACAAGCACCACGTTTTTAATTGTGTAGGTCAAGCCAGCAATGAATTTTATTTATTGAGAAAATAACATAGGTAGTATAAAAATGTACCTACAAATTTGGTGTTTTTCAACTTGAAGGATACATGATTTCCACAGCTCATAAATTCGCACTTCCTTAGTGTTAAGTGTTGTGAATCTCAATTCTCTGTTTAGAAACTTTAATATAGAGAATTTAGTATTTAAGTAGGTTGCAATTAAATTAGTTAGCGTGATCTATACAAAAAGATGTATTTGTCAAACATTTAGGAGAGTAGTAATTGATCTTTTTCTTCTTCTTTTGTTCGTCGATTGACGTTAGACATTTAAGCGACGTGTCATTTTTGTCAGTTGTATTCTACTAATGTAGCCGCAGTGTGTAAAGTGTCACTAACGAAGGGTGACTCACTGTGACTCATTTTATCACTTTAATTCCAGATTACGTAATAAAAAGCAATTTGCAATTTGTACAATTAGAGGTGTTAGGCGAGATAAGCATGGAAACATCTATTTCGGACACACCTTCGTTACAGGGAAAAGTGAACAATGGTGATGATATCTACTTTCGATGTGACATACTACGTGGGCATAGACATTGAATTGAACTCCTCATCGAGGTAAACGCGAGGTGGTTGGTAAAATGGAATTATATAATATTCTATATCTATCATAAGTGAGTGATATTTTGGTGTTATTGGTGATATATAAGTGTAATTAATGTTTGAATAATTTTGTAGAGTTGTTGGTAGAATATTAGACGTAAATAAATTGATGAATGTATAGAGACACGTGCAGAAAAAGCATCGCGAGTTTTTCATAGCAACTTGACATGCAAAACAACTGAGGACTGTACTTCATTTTGATTCAGATTTCAGCTGAAGATTTACGGAAAGCAGAACAATATTAACACTCCTTTGCTACCATCGCAGCCCAATAGCCTTGACGGAACAGTTCTGTTTACGGATATTTGTGTAATTGGGAAAGTTCTGATTTATACTGCACTTTCCATGCAAATGTTTGATTTCACTCTTTTAGACTACTTTATTTAGCGTTATAGGCAATTCTACTATAGATCTTGAACTATACGTTGCATTCGGCGAATTCTTTCTTTCTATTTTGGTACAAAACTGATTTTACCTGAACGAAAGCTTTTTTCAGACAAGATAAAGCCCAATGCTTTTCCTTCCATGTCATTGAAGACACCGAGCCCCTACACAACAATCATATAGGATTGCAAGTTTCACTCTTCATAAAACCACCAAACACACAGCGAAACATAGCTTTGGTCCTCACAAGTTCCTACCCGTGCTTCCACAGTTCAAGAGATGACAAAGACCACCAGCTGGCGATTGCGTACTTAGCTGGTAGTGCAGACTGAAACCGTTGTCCTTCGACTTCATTTAGACGGAGGAGGTGCGCGCGAGCCTGCTGTTATCCAGCGGCTGAGTAAGAAACGCTGTATCGCGCCAGTTATAACGCATATGGCTGACCTACCAACGCGATGGCAGCGCGACTCCGCCCGAGTAACACAGCTTCATGATTGTACAGTAACATATGTTAAGTAAACTTTATATCAAATATAGTCACATAAAAGTATTTTCATTCATTATTAAACTGTAGTGTCAAGCCATGTAAACATATTGTCATTAAATCTTACCCGTAGTATTCATTCATTCGTTCGATCATTTCAGAGATGGTTCTGGGCAAAGGGCCGAAATAGAATACCACAATCAGTGCCTTGGATTTTCATAAATATTCATTTACTTTCCGGAATTAATGATTATCGTGCCAGGATGAACATAACAAATGAGTACACCTCTGTAACTGTATAGTCTGATGTAGTCTGCTCTGAAATCTGCTTTCGTCACTGTTGCTTTAACTATCAATGGATATGCATAGAATATCATCAGACGAAATCTAAATAGGTAACGGACGTACCGTTAGCTTATCACATTCGGTCGGCTCATGTTCCAAATATGTCATTAATGTGAAGTGATGTTCAACAAAATCATAAGCAGTTATTAGGGATGACCAGATGTAAATTCCGAAACACCAGACAATATTGAATCAACTTATAGTTGTTCACTTCCGCGTAATTTTCGGTTTTCTAACTCTCTTTGGGCATCATGATTTTAACTGGTTCGCTGAACAGATGACGGTACGATCTTCAAGTGATACAAATTAAATTAATCGAATCGATAAAGTGATCAATGCAAACTGAATGTACAGAATATTGTAATACTTTGCAAACTAACTGTTCACAGCTGTACAACAATGAATTTAATAAGAAAATCGTAGACCCAATGTTGGGGACATATTTTTTGTATGTTCCCAATTTTAATACCTGTTTGATCAATAGCGTATTAAAAACGTTGTTATTGGTAAAATTTAAGTGAAAATGCATGAGTTTGTGGTAGTTCATATTCATGTGGCTCATCTAAACACAAACTGAAAAGGAACTAAAGTCGTTGTATAGTGATTTATAATGTTTTCATTATTGAGTGGATGACAAATCATATATGAACATCAATTTCTATGCCGAAACTGTTTTACTTTAGTTTGTTTTAGAAATGTTGTATTAAGTAAATCGAATACAGCTGGCAATGCCTTAATTCATCAAATTAGAAAAAATAACCGTACAAGTGCCGTATATAGTAATAAATCTATCGAATGGGACGTTGCATCCACGAATAGACCCAATTTGATGCTTAAAGACCAACACAAATCCACATCCCTCGAAAGTTTTTGACTTTATAAAAGAGTTGTGTAATTTTTCGTAATACATACTACCAAATGTCTTATCAAACATTTTCAGTGTATAACTAGTTGAATCTCGCTTTACAGCTTAAACACTTTATGAGTTATGATAAAAATGTAATAGATCATTGCATAATCAGCCCATTAGTCTATCAATATGGGACACATACCTTTATCATCTCTGAGAATTTTTTCTAATATCTTTTTATTATCAAGCGATTTTAAATCCTGATCCGAATGAAGCTGACGAAGTGGCTGTGTTAGCAGATTCTGATGATCTACCAGAAGATGACTCAACTGTCTAACTAAACAAAAATCCTAAATACCCCACTCATACGGTATCTTTAAATAACCTCAAAATAATAGTTTCAGATCTTAATAAGCCTTAAATCCCTATTAAATGGCAAAGTGAATACGTTCCCACGCCGGGATTCTTTATTGTGTGAATCCAACTGTGGGCGCTAGAGTAATCTTGATTGCATATCCGATCCCAACGGGTATTTTTGTTGCCTTTTTCAATTGCCAACCTGACAGAATATAAATTAACTAAACAATTTGAATGGGGTGTATCGTTCTGATAGATTGATCGTAAAATACGCTTTTTCAAACTAAGTTTGAACCCACCCAAGAAGATCCATAACTCGTTATTTAAAACAATATTATTTAACTTTTCATTTCAGTTCAAACAACGTTATTCATGCAGACATACACCAATTAAATATCAACAAAAATCAAATCACTAGACGCTCAGTTAGTGAAGTTACCGTATTTTGAAAGTTGGATTGTTCTGACAATTCAAGTGTATATTATCAATAAATTCATAAATATCTTTTGTTTCAATGCCCCACGCTTCATGCTTTACTTTGATAACCACTCATCTCGGTGAAAGCAATCTGGGAAATACACAAGTCGATGGAAATTCAAATTAATAAGACTAACCGCAGTTCTGCGCTTTCACATTACTTCATCGGGGATTAGACTACCTTCAGTTACTATAAAATGGAACAACATTCTTAGTAAGAGCATCAAAGTCGATCACGATTCAGTGCAATACACAGTTCACAAACCAAGTGATAGTTCAACACTATAAAACCAATCAAATGAAATTCATCGCCGTTTCTGCTCTTATCGCCACCGCCATCGCTGCCGTGAAAGCCAGGCGCCACAGTTTGGATTCGATCATCCGGCAGCAGGAGCTCAAAGCTGCATCCTGAAGGAATGGGTAAATGGGAGGCTTTCCTGGCATGGAGGAGTATTAGGCGCTTCCAACGCCATCGCTGGAGCCCAAAGTGTGGGCATGGGCGATTCCTGGTAGCGGGCATGGAATGAGTCTTCCCAACGCTAACGCTGGTGCCCAAGGTGTCGGCAGCATGGGAGGACCTTTCGTGGTGGAATGGGAGCATCGATGGCGAATGCCGGAGCCTCAAGGAATGGGTCAAGCATCTGGTGAGGCAAATCCGTTCGGTTTGGCAGATACCGTCAAATGTTCAAATTAGATGCTTGTCTAGTCTTTTGTTGTAAATATATGGTGTTAATAAAAAAGGAAAAATTGTATAAGTAACCTTCTTGGAAAAACAAATATTTAATGCCGATGACAGTTTATTATTGTTCACGTCCTTGTTTAAAGATTTTTGGGAAAACCATATTGAAATGTCAGTATATATAAGTGATTTTGGTAGATAAGGCAGATAAGTTTTCATAACCTATGTTACGTACACGAAAATGCAAAAGGGCTTTATATACTTTATAAAGAAAAAGGTTAGCAAATGACCGTAAAACCAGTTAGCTTTCGATATGTTGGGTACAGACACAAAATACCCGCTAACTTAAAATTACTTTATTTAGAGCTTTTCTCTTGTTTCTAATATGTTGCTGTAATTCATCGTTATGTGAACTGTTTCGTTAGTTCATGACAGGATTTTCTATCCAGTTTCGCGGTTTTTGTTTTGAATTCTTTAGCAAACTTTCTTCTTGATAACGTAACACATCATCCATTATCGATGAGTACTCTAAAACTGCATTTTTCTTCAAAACTGTGTAGCTATAATTATGTAAGCTATATCGCCGCACCAAAACAGACCTCTATTTAAGTTGAGTATCTATGCACAATGGATCATGAGATGAATAATGGAACAGCTTCGTGTGTGGTAATATTTAAAAGTGTGCTGATTTGTGATAATAAACTATTGCAGCTTTTTCAACTGAGTTTATAGGATCAAATGCAACATTTCAACTATTTGCAAATACTGTACTTGACCATTGATGACCATCTCCGAATTATAATGTTCATCGCGAAGAACGACTCATCTGGCAACACTAGTGTAATGGTAAAGAACCAGACCAGCCCCTGGTAGTAGGGTGGGGCTTATTTGAAAAAAATAATCGGGCACATGTTATCCCATGTGGAAAATGATCTTTAGGGTCCATCAGATGACATACTAAAATTTCAGATTTTTTCGTTAAGGTTTAGAGGTGCCGAAATGGGCCTAAGTGCCAAATGTCGAACGGTAGTAAATATCGACCAAAACAGATGCATCTATAAGTAAACACGTAATTTTGTGACCCTATAGGGCAAAAATTTTGTCGGTTTTGCGGTATCTCGCATCGCTTTTGAGATATAAGCCTCAACAATGAATGTGTGTTTGCACTTACGCCAACATATTTGAACCACCGCAAGCAACATCTTTGCTGTACATTTACTGAAAAAAGCAGAGAGAAAGAGAGCAAGAGAAGGAGGGAGATTTAGAGAGAGAGAGAGAGAGAGAAAGAGAAAATGATCTTATAATTGAAAGTGCACATGGATCTTGAACATATTTAAACGTATTTATGATTAATACATTAATACTCATAAAATTATATGTCATGTCGAATACTGATTAACAATAGTAGTTTTTAATTGAAGAGATAGATCCTAAACATTGTCATACTTTAAAGAATGTAAAGGTAGAGCAGCAACGTTAATCGAACATATGCTCAATAGGCAGTTACTTTGGTTGCCGTGTCGTGGTCGCTAAAGTATCAAAAGCTTACTTTATTTCCTTTCTTACTTCTTACCCTAGCAAAGGAAAATAACAAGCTGATATCATATAAGTAACAAGTGACAAGCGACGATTACCTGAAATTGCTTGAATTAATTATAATCTTTCTTGGTAGCACTAATGCTATCAGCGTGAAATTCCGTCAGCCTGGACCAATGCATGCTGCTAGGTGGATGGCGAAAGCAATTTAAAGTTTGAAAGTATGGCTATTTCGAGCGCAATTCAAACTTCAAGTCAACTTCAGGACTTCTGGATATTTGTACGTTTCTGGTATCAATGTATGCATATTGAGGCCTGGTTTTGACAAGCTTGGTATAAATTTCAGCGTTCTCAGTTTGGCTTCATGTTCCATAAATGAGGCCAACATTCATGGAAGAAACATCGTTGATAATTTGAAAGTTTTTAACGATCACGCAGAAAGAGCCATCAGACTGATTCAAGATTATGATGTTAACATAACTCGAAACGAAAACCACTTCCAAAACTTTATTGTAAACGTGAATTTTCATAACCAAAACTTTGCTAATTTGAAGAAGAATACTTATGTTAATCAGTATTCGACATGACATGTAATTTTATGAGTCCAATATCAATCAATATATAAATATGTTGAAATAAGTTGAAGATCCATGTGTACTCTCAATTATAAGATCATGCTCTCTTTCTGTCTCTCTCTCTCTCTCTCTCTCTCTCTCTCTCTCTCTCTCTCTCTAAATCTCCCTCCTTCTCTCGCTCTCTTTCTCTCTGCTTTTTTCAGTAAATGTACAGCAAAGATGTTGCTTGCGGTGGTTCAAATATGTTGGCGTAAGTGCAAACACACATTCATTGTTGAGGCTTATATCTCAAAAGCGATGCGAGATACCGCAAAACCGACAAAATTTTTGCCCTATAGGGTCACAAAATTACGTGTTTACTTATAGATGCATCTGTTTTGGTCGATATTTACTACCGTTCGACATTTGGCACTTAGGCCCATTTCGGCACCTCTAAACCTTAACGAAAAAATCTGAAATTTTAGTATGTCATCTGATGGACCCTAAAGATCATTTTCCACATGGGAAAACATGTGCCCGATTATCTTTTTCAAATAAGCCCCACCCTACCCTGGTAGTCGTAGTTAAATTACCTCAAAGTTTTACCAGTGCCCAGGGTACTAAAATGCGCTTATTGATACGAAATAATCAAGTATAAAAATCCAGTGTTTTGTGCCGTGGAAAACGGAGTAATATGATACCCAAGTCTCATCTTCAGTTATTATGCATTCCGTTTTGTTCTCATAGTCAGAAAGCATCGTTGCACAGACCTCCGTGCGACGATGTTTGTCGAAAAAATTGAGTGTTTCTGGCACCAATCGAGATATGATTTATTCAGGCAAAAATGTCTTCTAAAATAGTGTTGACTGATTGATTTGAAATTCCAACAATATTAGCAAGCTCTCTAGTAGGCAATCGATGATTTTGCAGCACCAATTCTTTGAATCCTTGAAAGTGTGAGCTGTGACGTAATGCGTATCTGTCAAGGTAAGCATAAAGGTAGTTGGAATTAAATGGAAAATACTAAAATTCTTTTCATTTCTAGTTACCAATTCTTTGATTTTGTTGACGTGTAGATCAACGCGTTCTCGACCATATTTGAATAATTTGTGCCCATCAAAAACACTTGCTCTCGACATTGACTTCACACAACAGCTCTTTTGCAACATTCTGAACGTTTCGAAGGCCGATATTTCATGAAAATTTAATGCTACTTTTTTTTTGAATAATTTCAAAATTTATAAACATCGAAGAAACAACTTTTCTTTAACTAGAAATTAGAAGAAAAATTAGTATTCTCCATTTAATTCCAACTACCTTTGCTTATCTTCGACAGATACGCGTATTTCGTCTACAATGTGCAGACTTCTTCAGTGTCTCGTACTAATGACTCGACTTACTAGTACTAATAACTCAGTACGAGACACTGAAGAAGTTTGCACATTGTAGATGAAATACGCGTATCTGTCGAAGATAAGCAAAGGTAGTTGGAATTAAATGGAGAATACTAATTTTTCTTCTAATTTCTAGTTACAGGTATTCCACTAAACAGCTCAAACCCTCTATTTAGGATTCAACTTTTCTTTGTTCGTAAACACAAGCGTAGCTACTATACCAAGAAACCAATTCATGTAAAATTTGACACAGATGTCAATAACAGTGCTATCACCTTAAAAATAAGAACATTTGTCTAAATCGATGAACCAGGCAAGTTTATATTGAAAAGTTTTACTCATATTTGTACACAGTAGTATGTAGCTAGGTGAACATTGTATCAGCCCGGCGTAGAAGTAAACATCCATACCTCTCATGCCAAAGTCAAACAAGTTTTTAAAAATACACTGAGGCAAAAGGACTTTAGAAATTTATAAGACATAACTTATGAAACAGGATGATTTTTATTTTATAAGCCACTTATGAATTTCATTACCATCAATCAGAGATGGCATTTCGCACTAATGTGACGCCGGCGCGTGAGGTTTGTACCTTCACAGAGGATACAACCATAACTCACCGCAGATAAAGCTAAGTGCTCTTTTATTCGGTGGTAAACAGACAGAGTTAAAGTGTGCGCCTGTGATGGGATGGCTTGGAGTGAGTGAATCAATCTCTCTTTTAATCGACCGCTCACGCGTGCTCTCATCTGTCTTCTCTCACGTGCTCGCGCCTGCGATCGCTGCCGCGTGCACTTGTGCGAGGACGCGCCAGTACTCTTTCTGTGATTCGCTGGTGCGATTGATAGTGAAAATGTCGCCGGAGTTGAAGAAAATGTTCGAAAAAAGGAAGCGCTAAGAAACATTCTTCATTCTTCCTTTGTTATGTAGCGTTTAAGCGAATTTGCAATCACTTATGTAAATTAGCAGAAGAGCCCACGCCAGTGAGCTCACTGGGGCGCACGCGTCAGGGAGTTTATCTGCATTCGCTGCAGTGAATTTGAGAGCTCTTCTTCTCACTCTAGAGCGAACGAGTGTTGTGTGAATAAAAACCATTTTTTTCCACTCGCCTGTGCTACCCGCAGGCAAACACGGAGGTGAATATAAACAAGAGAGAAGAGCTCTCTTTGAGGTAGGAAGAGTGTGTGGAAAAAATAGAATCTCTCTTTACTACACTGAGGATATGGACATCACTGCCATCAATAATGCTCTTCATAAGCACGACTTATGATTTCCAGAGCGTCGTGAACTCATCATTTTCAGACAAAAATCAGTTTGGCAGACCTTGTAAGCTTCGTATTAAATGAACAGCAGCTAATCGTAGATTTGAAGTCGTAGTTACCGGTTGTGTGCATTGCACTGTTTCCGCAGGCAAACCTACGTTCAGTCGACTTGCTAACGCTGAATATAACTTCTTTTTATGGACTGTTTTCTAATAGTTCGCTTCCGATTTACATGAACCAAATTTGGGGCTGGGTCGTGGATTGGCGTCAGAGAAATGTGAGTATTTTTCATCTAGTTTTTTGTTCCTTCACGCCTCTTTGCTATTCAATTGATTTCCTTCACAGCGCCTTCAAAATTGCTTGCTGTGGAAAGACAGATTCTAGATTCCAGATTCCACTAGACGTGACAAGACCCTAGAAGAAACAGCAGCAATAATCGAAAATCCAGTGGATGTTCGTTTCTTTTGACGTAGACTACGTCTTACGGCAAGGGTAGGGTGTCAACTGAAAATCTAAAATTTTGCGACCGTCACGAAAAACCGTACGTTTTGTACGCGAATAACTCAAAAAATCCACGATAGATTTACATGATTTCTTCTTCAATCGGTCGGAAATTTTACTGCGCTCCAGTTCAATTGTCAAACATTATTCTCAAACAATAGTAAACTATTGAAAATAACGCAAATATAAGGTGATGTCTTATAATGTCATTTTGCAGTCTAAATTTACCT